>JAJKFI010000424.1:91830-119704 GCA_029204185.1 Lerista edwardsae
TATTATTATTATTATTATTATTATTATTATTATTATTATTATTATTACTTGAGGTAGTGTCCAGTGGTACCCAAAGGACCCTCAGACCTCCGCCACCTGGCAGTGACCAGCAATACAACACAAGCTGCAGCAGGAGGCTCTGTTCAGCAGGCAGAACTCCAGCATGCACTTTTCTCAGGCTCAGAAACGTCTTCTCACCCACCCTGAGACTCTTGCCGGTTCGCTGAGTTGCATCTGGTCTTCCAGTCCAGAAGTTACTGGCAATTACATCATCACCAGTTACTTCTGGTGGTACTTCAAATAGGTGGACCACGCAAAGTGATACAGCGGGGGACAAATGTTGAAGAAACGAAACAGCTCATGTTCCTCCCTGCAGATTCACAACTAAAAAAAAAGATGAGACAGAATGAGACAGGCAGGCAGGCAGGCAGGCAGGCAGGCAGGCAGGCAGGCAGGCAGGCAGGCAGGCAGGCAGGCAGGCAGAAAGAAAGAAAGAAAGAAAGAAAGAAAGAAAGGAAAGAAAGAAAGAAAGAAAGAAATAGATTTTTAAAATGTAAGAATTAACCTAAGAATAAGGAAGAAACAAGAAAAAAAAATACATCAAGAGGGAAATGGAACAGAGAAAATAACAATTCAAATTGTTACAATTTCTTCAAGTGAGACAAAAGAAGAGGCCAGACAAATATTTCAAGTCTGAGAGTTCCGTATATAAGAGTCCGCACCAGGAAGAAAAAAGAATCGCTCAAGGGATTGGAGGTTTCATAAGAAGGTTCGTGTTTGATGAATGAAGCAGTTGAGGAGAGGAGAGAGAATGCGTTGAAGATGGGTAAGAAAAAGCAAGACCATGGAGGAATTTAAAGATGGCGAGAAGATGAGGAAGAGATACAGATAAGTTTCCAGTTGCGGAAACCGGCGGAGAATAACTCTCAGGGGTGTATCCAAAATGGTCCCTGAAACTTCGCTGCACCAGTGACAAAATTGGGACTCCATCTGGACAGCTAGGGGGGAAAAGGGGTTATCTTTTACCTGGCAATGGCAACAATAGTGTACAGCTGATGGCCACCATATTTCCCACCTAATTTCCCTCAGATGATACTAGGTGGTGTCCACAGCTTCAACGGCATTCCTATTGGGGGGACAAAACGCCACATTTTGCAGGAGCCTGTGCTCATGTGTAATGCGCCCCCCTTGCCTTGAGAGCCTTACCATCAGTCACGGATCTAGGGGGGGCAACGGGGGCATGAGCCCTGGCCGCCATCTTGGGTGAGGGCGCCATAACCATGGCGTGCCCCACCCCCAAAATGGCGCCCGCGGCCCGCCCAGGCCCTGCGCCGTGTTCTCCTCGCTCTGGCTGGCCTTAAAGAGCCAGCCGGAGTGAGAAGAACACACTGCCGCCCGGCGCCCCCTCCCGCTTCTCAAGGTGGGGGCAGGGCGCTGGGCGGCGCCGCGATCTGTTCGCTCCTGCCGGCCCTTTAAGGCCGGCAGGAGCGAACAGAACGCGGCGCCCCAGCTACGTTCATTCTGTTCGCTCTCGCCAGCTTTAAAGGGCCGGCGAGAGCGAACAGAATGTTCTGTTGGCTCCCGCCGGCCTTTTAAAGCCGGCAAGAGTGAACAGAACGTGGCGCCCCGGCCGCGTTCTGTTGGCAACTGCTGGCCTTAAAGGGCCGGCAGGAGCGAACAGAACGCGCTTCTTAGAGGGGGCACGACGTCATGACGTCACGCCCCTGGGGCGCATTTTCATTGGGCGCCATGGGCGCCATTTCTAGCAGATCCGCCCCTGCTTACCATTACATGCAAAAGCAGGCCAGAGCCTGAACTCAGGCGCTCCTCCTGCCCTTTCCCTCCGCCTTTGCACACAAGCGTGGGGCGGAAAGTAATGCTTCCATTTGCGGCTTGTGATAAAACCGCTTTTCACTGTTTTGTTTGAATACATGCCAACCACAGTTAGCCAACCAACCAGGATATCAAACCATGAAGCTGGGAAACAAAACAGTGCACAGAAGGAGTTTTTAACTTCCTTTTCTCACAAAAAACGGGGGGGGGGGAACGGAAAGGCACACAAATCCAAGGCTGGCGCACAACATGCTGCTCAGCTGGGTTTCGTGTTTCATCTGAACCAGGTCTGGCTGTACTTCAGGCCACCTTGCGAAGGGCCTTGATATGAAGGACCTGGGCTCGGAAAGTCACTCTATAAATCCAAACCCTGTTTCATTTTAACAGACTTAATGGCTTGGAAAGGGCCTGTTCACAGCCTGTTGGGTATTAATAGGTACTTGAGAATTATTCACTATATAACTACCCTCTTGCAGAAGAGCAGAACAGAAGAGGAACCTGTCTGCTTTTAAGTCCATGCGCTCCCAAATGGTCTTTGCAGATGTCAAACAGATGCTGCGTCTTGAGGGATACATCACAGCCCGCGCCGAAATAACACTTTTGGGACACTGGGTCACAACACAGACCACTATGGCAGGAACGCTCTTTTGGAATTTCGCCTAGTTCAACTCCTTAGCATGCCTGCCTCTGGGACTCTTGCAAGCAGCACAGAATGTCCTCTGCGTGTGATTCTCTGTTCCCTTGTTCCAGTTTCCGTTTAGTTGCTTGCTTCCCACCTTTCTGCCAAGGTGCGTTAGGCAGCTCACAACAACATAAAAACTAAAACAATATGCAATATCAAAACAGCAGATGCTAACCTTGCTGATTGGAGCCATTTTGAGCATTGGGGAAGCCAATAAAGTCTGGCCGGCACAAGGGCTACTGTAAAGTATGTTTGAACCACTCTCGGATCAGAGGCTGGCACACAGACGTGCGCCATCCCCCCTGACTCCGAGAGTGGTCCAAACACGCTTTACGGTGTCCCTTGTGCTGGCCTAACTGTGCCAGCCTAACTCCAGTTAGGATTGCGCCCTTGTTTCTAATGGTGTTTTGCACATGCTTTTATTTGTTGTATCATTTTTTATTCTTATGGAGTGCACCACCTTGAGCAGTATAAAAATATTTCAGATAAATACATGCATCTTCCGCAAGTCTCATCTGGAGTTTGGGCCACTTCACCCATCATAGAAGACCAGCTGCCACTGGCTCCACCTATCACAATAGGGAGAGGGTTGATTGACATGTTTGGGGTGCAGTGATTGGGCCTCTGTTGATGAGGCAGTTTGGCTCTCCAGTCTGTGAGATGGAAGTCCTTGCCATAAACTGCCCTGGAAATGCAGACTGTCAGGAGTAGATCCTGGCTCCAGGTAGCTCAAAACTATCTACCATATGCTGCTTTGAAGTTTGGGTTTTGTTCTGTGCATGTTTGTGTTCTGAGCTTGCTTTTAAATTCGGATGTGCTTGGAGGCAAATACAACCAAATGTGATTAATTAGAAATGCACCAGTCCTCCACAGCAAGCTGCAGTAGAAAGAAGGGACGTGAGCCATTTTTGGGGGGATCCTAGAAACAGTGACACTGGCATTTTTCTGAGCTCAGCTAGCACAGGAAATCCATTGAGAATTCTAACCTGAAGATCTGCGTGCAAACTGGAGGTGGGTGGGTGGGTGGCTCACTTTCCGTACTTTCCTGTTTCCATGACCCAGTTTGCCAAAACACGTGAGGCACCTGTTAATGTACTTCTGTTGCAGGGTGGTAAAAACGTTCGGGAAGGTTACTTCAACAAGAACAAGGAACCCCTCCTGACAGCCGTTTTGTCCCCATCTGCTAGGAATGTGCTGTGCTTATGACTGCCACCCAAGTGGCGGACAGGGCCAGCCTGAGAAGACAATGTGACCAGTGGCCTTCAGGGGGCCCTGCAACAGCAGGGTGAGCATATATGGGCAGAAGATTTAGCCGAGAGGGTTAATGCCTCCGTTTGCCCGAAGATAACAGCTGAAGATCCAAAGGTCGTGAGCTCGAGACTACCGGAAGTCTCTGTGAGCGGCAGACCTTGCAAAACTGCGGCTGATTAAAAGCTGAGTTCCAGCTGCCTCGTGGGAGGGGGAGTGTGCTGGTCAGCTGCGTCTCTGGGGGAGCAGGGAAGCCTCTCATCAGCCAACAGAAGACAGACGGTGGCTAAGAAAGAAGGCTAACTCCAGAAAGATCCAGCTGTATGAGTGCTGTTCTTGAAAGATAGAACGTTTCTGTAAATTGTAAAAACCTTCGGGTTTGTGAATAAAAGTCTGCCTATGTAAACCGCCTTGAGTTACAGTCATTAGAGAAATCTAGTGATCTTAAGAAAGGCGGTATATAAATACAATTATTATTATTACTATTATTATTATTATTATTATTATTATTATTATTATTATATAGCCTGTTGCAGCAACTGGGATCTCTATGGGCTGTAAGTCAGTGGGGCGAGCAGAGCAGCTTTGCTTTGAGCCCTCCTGTGTTCCCCTGCCTCTGAACAGCCCAAAATGGGCCACCTGGAAGCAGTTGGCGGTTATCATATCACCACCAGCTATTTCCAGTGCCACACTTTGCGCATGGCACCACCAGCGGTCCTCTTGGTGAGTGGGGAGGGCCGCAGATAGGGTGGGGACAGCGGCGTCATGCAGCCGGAACACTGGGCGGGAGGAACGGGTGAGCGGCAGCGGGGGCGGGGAAGACGGCAAAACGGAGCGGTACGCAACGGGCGGGCTGCCGCTCACCCGTTCCTCCCGCCCAGCGTTCCGGCTGCATGACGCCGCTGGGTGGGGACCCCGCAAGAATGTCCCGCATTGGGCCCCACCACTGCTAGAGCCAGCCTTGGGAGTAGCCCCCACTGGTATGTTCTGAATGGGTGGAACCTCCCCTTTTTCTACCCCCAGCTGCTGTTAGTAATAATACACCTGTCAGGATGAATGACATTCCTTTCAGAGCAGCAAAAAGGAAACAAAGCTCTTGCCCTGGGGAGAAAACTAAAATGTGACACAGCGGAAGGAAGAGGCACGTGCAACACGGGGACTGAACATGCGTCCTCCCACTCCCCACATTCAGCATCCACAACAAATGCTGGACCCAGTGATGTCATGCAGGGGGAACGCGGGGGAACTCAGTTCCACGAGTTAAAATTAGGGCTGACTCCGCCCACTTCACTCTCCCCCATCCCCCCTCCCAATTCCTCTGCAAGAAGCTTTTCTTCTTGGTTGGCCGGCACTCAGAGGGTTAAAGGGAGCGACTCCGGATTCCTAGGGGGGCGAAGGCAGTGATGTCATTCAGGGGGAACAGACCAGAATGGGCGTTCTGGATCCTAACGGGATCCATGGCTGGTTCCGGGTTCCCGACAAGTGCCAAGTGAGTTCCTGTTCCTAAATCATTTGAATGACACCACTGGCTGGACCCCACTGCCGATTCCCTTAAAAGGTCTCCAGCCAGCCACTGACAGAGGCTTGAAGTCTCCTGGGGAGTGGGGGGGGGCGAAATGCTACGTTTTGCAGAAGCCTGAGCTCCTGTGTAACGCAGCCCCTCCTCCTCGCGTTCAGAGCCATTCGCAGCTCAGAGAGCCTGCAAAAGAGTCTCTCCCCCCCCCGAACACTACTGGCAGTGGCAGGTGACTGCAGGATGGAGCGCGGTGGATGAAAGACGGGCTCTAGGCAAATATTAGTCTAGACCTGGGCTCCCTTTGAAGGATGCAGGTTTATCCAGCGTTTATCAGCGTCTTGACTACCGCTGCCCTTTGCACTGCAATTAACGCAAGCAAGGAGCACGGCCATTTCTAATATGTGTGCGCTTTTTTAGCAGAGGTAGAAGGAGGGGGGGGCAAAGCGCAACAAGCGTGGGGGAGTTGGCATTTGGCTGCAGCTCATTAGCCATCAGCAGTGGTCAAATTATGGGAGGGGGATGGGGGGTGGAGCCCTGCTCCAACTGCTTCCCGTTATCCAGATCGTAATCACCTGCAGCCTTCTAAAATTAGAAGCTTATGGAGTCTGAACAAAAGGTAAGGGGGCAAGCCATTACCCGGCTAAAGTGCAATCCTAACCTGGAGTTAGGCCGGCACAGTTAGGCCAGCAAAGTTTGGCCGGCACAAGGGAAACCATAAAGTATGTTTGGACCACTCTCCAAGTCAAAGAGGCCAGCACACAGGCGTGCGCCATCCTCCCTGACTCCGAGGGTGGTCCAAATGTGCTTTACGGTGGCCCTGGTGCTGGCCAAACTTTTCTGGTCTAACTGTGCTGGACTAACTCCAGATTAGAATTGCACTCTTAGTTCTCTCTGATGCCGTCTGTGCTGTGGCTTCAGACTACAAGTGGAGGCTTGCAGGATTAAATAGTGTCCTCTACTAAAATATTCCCTGCAAATAGAAACCCAGAATGTCAGCGGTTATGGCTTCGTCTTCTTCCTGGCATGCTGGCTTTCTGTGTGTGGGGTTCCTACCTTGATAAGAATGACTTGGTTATTTAAAACATTTGTCCAGTGCCCTTCAATAATGGTCCCAGGGCATTTTGCAAAAACAAAACAAACCCAACAGGAATAAAACCATATCAGAAAGCAGAGGCCTAAAAGAGCAATGAAAATAGCAGATTAAAAGCAGCACTTAAAGCAATGTTTGCCTGGCACCCAGCATGAAGGCGCTCTCCAAGTGAGCCCTCCAGGCTTTGTTGGCTGCAGTGGAGCCTGCAGTCAGTGGGTTGACCCACTGACCTGATTCCCACACCAAACTGCGTGTGCAGAGATCAGTGTTGAGGGCAGGCGGGTGATGGCTGAGGAAAAGAAGCCCTGCGCACTGCAGACAGGCGCATATAATAATGCTGCTCTCATACTCGGCCACTCTCCCAAACTGCTGAACAGTTGCACGAGGACAGCCACAAGAACGTCCGCTCTCTTGGAGGGGGAATTCCCCAAGTCGCTTTCTAGCAACTTTTCCCTCCCCCTGCAGCCCTACAGATTCCTGAGTCCGGCCTCGGCAGTTCTTACCAGCAGCTGTTGGGATTTGACTGTTTTTGGCAATGTTCGCCTCTTCAAAGACCACCCTCTTCTCCCACCCACTTGCATTCCCAGTGCAGCCCAAGAACACAGCCATCGCGGCTGCATTTCAGCTTCGGTCCCTCTATCGGAGGCCTGATCTTGGCTGCCGCCCAGACCAATTTTTACAGGCCCAGATCCAGCCCGTGTCTGCCCCCTTTTTTCATTTTACTGCAGGCCAACATGCAAGCTATGCAGGAGCAAGACAGAGCGCAATCCTATGCTGTAGTTAGGCCAGCAAACTTTGGCCAGCACAAGGTGTGTTTGGACCACCATCAGAGTCAGGGAGGATGGTGCATGTCTGTGCGCTGCTCTCTGACTCCGAGAGTGGCCCAAACACACTTTACAGTGGCCCTTGCGCCAGCCAAACTTTGCTGGCCTAACTATGCCAGCCGAACTCATAAGAACATCAGAACATAAGAAGAGCCCTGCTGGATCAGGCCAAAGGCCCATCTAGTCCAGCTTCCTGTATCTCACAGCGGCCCACCAGGTGCCCCAGGGAGGCATGAGACAACAAGATGCTTGCATCCTGTGGCCACTCCCTTGCACCCAGTACCAGTAGCCCTCCACCTTTGTAAGGAGGTTGCACAATCCATCATTGCCTATAGCCCACGATGGACCTTTCCTCCAGAAATCCGTCCAACCCCCTCTTAAAGGCAGCCAGACCAGATGCCATCACCACCTCCTGTGGCAAAGAGTTCCACAGACTAACCACCCGCTGAGTAAAAAAGTACTTCCTTGTATCTGTTTTAACTCTCCCAACCCTCAGTTTTAGCGGATGCCCCCTGGTTCTGGTGTTTTGAGAGAGGGAAAAGAACATCCCTTTATCGACTCTATCCCTTCCGTGCATAATTCCATGCATAACTCCAGGTCAGGATGGTGCTCTCAGAGTATGCCACCACGTGCACATGCTGAGGGGAGCTGCTCACATGCTCAGGCCTTGCTCAGCCTGAGCATGTGAGGGAGCTGCTCACATGCTCAGGCCTTGCTGGTCACTACACAAGTGACCAGCAGAGGCGTTTCTACAGGGAGGGTAAAGCTCTAAGTGTTGCAAGAAGCCTTACCCTGTCATGTAAATCCCTCCTCTCCCTTGCTGCTGTAGCCAGTAAGCAACGCCAGGATGTTGCTGTTCCCTGTGAGGATTGGCTAAAATGGCTCAGGAGAGGAGTGATTTCCACTGCAAGGTAAGGCTTCTTGCAAAACTTAGAGCTTTGCCATCCCTGTAGAAACGCCACTGGTGACCAGGGTTGGGTGCTCAGATGTGCACACAACCTTTACTTCTCACCTGCACCCGCAGGCTCCAAATCCTGGCCCGCAGGCCAGATCCGGTGGCTGTTACAATCCTTCCCCTGGGTGAATGGAGCTTACCTGCGGGAGTCTCCTCTCTGTGCCTCCAATTGCCCCTGCACATCATGTTAGCCAGCTGCTTTCATGGTCTGTCGCCCCAGCAGGCTTTGTGCCCAGTGCAAAGTGTAGAGGCCAGTTGATAGTGATCGGTCAGTATTGCACCTAGAAAGTGCCCAGAGCCACAGAATTTAGCCTGCCCACCTTGCTGAGGTTCTAGGATAGCCGTCTCCAAATTGTCCCCCAAACTCCCTCTCCATCCCGAGTGGCGCTTACTGTTCTGCTGTAGCGCCACTCCATTTTCAAGCTGATCTGGTGCCAGGGATCCTCTGGGCAGTTGTGTCCATTGCCCAACATGAGAAGGCTGAGCAGCAGGATGTCCAGGCAGAAACAACTGCTCAGAGCATCCCTGGCACCAGATCAGCTTGAAAATGGAGCAGCGCTACAGATGAACACTGTCACTCACAAATGCTGGATCTGGCCTGGGTGATGTCATGCAGGGGGAACACGGGGGAGCTCAGTTCCACTAGTTAAAATTAGGGCTGACTCCGCCCACTTCACTCTCCCTCCTCCCCCCTCCCAATTCCTCTGCAAAGAGCTTTTCTTCTTGGTTGGCCGGCACTCAGAGGGTTAAAGGGAGCGACTCCAGATTCCTAAGGGGGCGAAGGGGGAAGGGCTGCAGTGGGGAAGTCCCATCCTGCATAGCCCCCTTCCTCGCTCCCTCCAGCCACACACGTGGAGTCAGCAGCCACTCCGGTGAGTCTGCACCCCACTAGGGAGAAGGGGCGTCCTGGGGGTGCGGTGGCAAATCGAGGGGGCCCTGGAGGGGACGGAGGGGAGCCGGGACTTATTGAAGCTGCCCTCCTAATGTGCCCGGCATAAGCGGGCTTTGGTGTGGGGAAGCACCCTAGGGTGCCGTCCAGAGTGGTGCCGCCCCTCAGCCCCTTCCACAGGTTCCTGCCTCATTCTGCTCAGCCAGCCTCAGCTTCAAGGCTGCTGCCCCCATGCCAATTTTCAACTTCCCTGGCAATTTTGAATAACTCCACCTTGCCTAGCCGCGAAGACCAAGGAAAGGCTTTCGCCGCTGTCTCTCCAGTCCAGAGCGTTTCACTGGCGCTCTGGGTGTGAGGCTTCTTTGGGAGACTGTCCCCATCGCTATTGGAGCTGCAATTGGGGAGGGGGGAATTCTTCGCTTTCTGTTCTGTAGGCGCCAGGTGCTGTACAGAACCGGCTGGCTCCGCCCACTCATCACTGACGTCGTCGCTGGCTAGGAACCAGCCGCGGGTAGACCTGGGCTCGGCCAGCCTCCGGCTTATGACATCACTTCCGGTGGCCGGGTCCTGACACGTGTCAATCAAAAGTGCCATCAAACACTGACATGTTCTGAGATTAGCTGGTCACTCATCATGAGGGCCAGGTAGGAATTTTTTTCTGTCATCCAAATTGGCCAAGTATGGATGGCAGTTTTTTTGCCTACCCCAGACTGGCGAGGGAGGGATTGGTGTTCAGTAGGTTACATGATTTACATTGTGCTTAATAAAGATAAACCCCAACCTCAGTCTGGTGTTTTCCTTGGGGGTGGTGCAAGGGTAATAATAATCTACTTTAAAATGCCAGATGCAGGAAACACATCAAGACACAAGTATTTGGTTGTCTTGCGTGCTCCCTAAGGCATCTGGTGGGCCACTGTGAGATACAGGAAGCTGGACTAGATGGACCTTTGGACTGATCCAGCAAGACTTTTTCTTACGTTCTTCGTTTGTCACACATTCTGCTACAGGGATAGACTAAGCCTAAGACCCTTTAACTCTGCACAATTGACCTGGAAGTTCAATAGTAGGGCTGGAATAAAAAAAAAACTCTTTAGGATGCATGCACAGAGGAGAAAGGGGGAGACTTCCAACAGAGTAATTGGAGACCATGATCAAATCTGTTTAGATTGAAGACTGTGAATAGGCTGTGATGAACCTTGAGCTTCAGATAAAGCCTTTCCCTCTTCTCCTTTGCATGCAAGAGGGGACAGTTGAAAGCTTCCACTTTCAGGTCTGAATAAACCAGAGTTTCCAGTTAAGTCTGGCCATGAGAAAAGTGTTTGTTCAAACAAGCCAGGATTTCTTTCATCACGTACCAAAAGGTAGCAGGGGCCCAAGGTTGGGGGAGATTTTTCACTAGTCCCCTTATCAACAGAGATTTGTTATTTAGCCATCCGCATATTTCAGCTTCCTGAGATTTTTACTCATTCTAACAAGTTACATTCCAAAACAAAAACCCGCGTAAAGAAATCTCACCGTGTCTGTTTCAGGAATGGTTCAGCTTTCAAATTTTATCGATTTAGAGGCATATTTATCGATGACCATGTGCTTCTGAGTAGGGGACTGAAATCCAAGCCCAAAGCCTCTGCATCGCTTGAAGTCTCTGGCCTTATCGAATTCAGTCTGCAGGTTCTGTAGCAGGCGTTTCTCACCAGCCTGGGCCAGAGCCATGTTCGTTTTTGTTGCGCGCACCGGTGAACTCTGGGCTGATGCAGAGCTGTTCTTAAAGCCGCCCAGCAAACGGAGGAACTTGTTTTTCCGTTCCAAACTTTCAAAAGTGGCTGTGCCCCACTGACCAAAATGGGCATCCGACTCTCCCACATCTTGCAGGGCCTTTGTTTTGCCAGACTCCCGGTCAATCTCTTCTTGGAGAGCCCGCCGTCTCAACTTGTCAATGCTGACTTCATCACAGTTCCCTTCTTTAATTGCCACAATTTTTAAGTCGTCTTCCTCTGCCTTTGCTTCATCTTTCACTTTTGCTTTCTTCCAATTGGGCTTTTCCTTGGAACCGTCCCTCTGCCTGCCCTTCCCCTTCCTGACACGCAGCTTGCTCACTTCCTCCTGGAATGTGCAGTGGTCGTCGTGGGCGTGTACCTTCTCGGCTTTTTGGGCTTTCTTCTTCATCCCTTTCGTGGCCGCCTCTCTCCCACTTGTGGACATGCCCCCACTGTCCTCCGCGGGAGAGGGACAATCGTTTTCTGTTTTTGCTTGCTTTTTCTTCTTTTTCTTCTTCTTCTTCTTCGTCACTTGGCGAACTCCTTCTGTATCCCCCATGAGACTCATCTGATCCTCCACGCCAACTTTTTTTCTTTCATTTTTGGTTCCAAGAAGATTTTCAGAATCGTCCCCCTGATGGTCTACGAATGCAGCTGCAACCTCTTTGGCCTTCCGTTTCTCCTTCTTCCTCCTCCTCCTCTTCTCCTCCTTCTGGATCATTTCTTTTCCCACACCGTTCTCAGGATGCTGTCTATCAACCAAAGCTCTCCCCTGGCCGCTCCCTTCTTGCTTTGGCCAGCTGTCAGTCCTTGCGCAGCCAATTCCGTTCCTGCTCCCTTGGCTATCCACAGAAGCCAAATCGCAAACGCCCTCGTGCTCCTGCTTGACAATATCGCAGTCCCTTGTGGCATTCAGGTGGATCAGACCTCTTTTGTTCCCACTGAGCATCTTCCCATCCTGGAAAGTTAATTTTGTTTTTTTGGAAAAGGGCTTTCTAGACTCATCCTCGCTGTCCTCATTCTGCAACATCATAGAGAAACTGGATGAGTGCTTTCTCTTTTTCTTTGGAGCAAAGCCCTCATCATCTCCTTGGCTTGCGGGAACTCTCCTTTTGCATTTCTTACTGAGGGAATGGATTTCGTGATGGGCTTCTGACAGGTCTTCATCAGGAACCTCATGAATTCTGCCCTGTTCATGACAAAATCTTTGACGTTTCTTCTTCTTCTTGAATATTTTGGGTGCTTTCCCGGTTTCCTTTACAGATGCTGAATCAGAACTGTTCTCTCTCATAGTTCTCTCTGCTTCTTTTAATGATTTCAAATCTGAACGCCCATTATTACAGAAAGTAGATTGCAGATAGTCTGCACAGCTTTTCTGCAGTTTGGAATGTTTTTGCTTTTTCTTCTGATTTGCTGTCATCTGATTCGCAGCCTTGTCTTTTCCTGAATGCTTCCTCTTCACTTTCGATTTTTCGTCTTCATCATCTATCACAATAATGGTTTGACCACCAGGGTCAATTTCACTTTTCATTTTGCCCTTAATCTGCATGGTTCCCTTGTATTGGCCCAATTCTTCATGATACTTTAAAACCATTCCGCGCCGGGCGGCGAAGAGCCCCGCTCGCCGGCTCCTTCTGGCGCCCGCCTTCCCTCCCCGCTTCCGGGCCTCTCCTGCGGCGCGGCAGGCCGGCTGGGCCCGCCTGACCCGGATCTCATCACGTACAGGATCAGGCTGCACGAGATGCTCAACGGCTTGTGCTGGGAAAATTTCCCAGTGAACCTATGAAGCTACCTTGCTTGCTCTAAGTGTATTTATTTAAGAGATTTCTACCCCACCTTTCCTCTGCCAAGGCAGATGCCCAAGGCTTATAATTATTGGAGGGGGAAAAATACAGTACATAAAAATAATAAAACAATAAAATAAGCCAATGGTTCTCAAACTTTTTAGACCAAGGCCCACTTTTTAGAAAGGTACTCATGGTGGGACACACTGGAAGTGATGTCATTAACCTGGAAGTGCCATTAGTGTGACATCATTCAACGACACTCCTGGAATGCAAACTGGCATTCAATGACACTGTCTAACCATCTCATCCTCTGCCGACGGGCTGCAGTACTGAACAGGTATTGCACATTTTCAGTCTTCGCCAACTGCAATTGCACAACCATGAACTCCGGAAGCTAGTGGAGGACAGGGAGGCCTGGCGTGCTGTGGTCCAGGGGGTCGTGAAGAGTCGGACACGAGTTAGCGACTGAACAACGACCACAACCGCAGCCTGTAGGAATTTGCTCCATACAAAGGACACAAACACATGCATCTGGGGGTTGTTCCTCAGATTTAATCCTCTGCTCCCTCTCTCCCTTCTTTCAGCAGACGTCTCCTTGATGCACACTGACATTGTTATCCCCAGGGAAACCTGTTGGAGAATGACACATTTTGAAAAAGTGACATTGAAGGGGAATTTCTGAGATAGTGAAAAACTTCCATCCTGAATGAGCAGGGGATGGTTTGTGAGGCAAGACTTACCCTTACAAAAGGGGCGCTTTACCCAACAAATAAGAAGTTTGAATACACAAAACAAATGTAAGAAGTTTTGCAGCGGAAAGACTGAATAGCGGGATGTTCTTTTCCCTCTCACACAACAACAAAACCAGGGGGCATCCACTAAAATTGAGTGTTAGGAGCGTCGAACATTTTTTTTAACCCAGCATGTAATTAGTCTCTGGGGAACTCTTTGCCACAGGTGTGGTGATGGCGTCTGGCCTGGATGCCTTTAAAATAAGTCTAGAAGAAAAGTCCATCACAGGTAACAAGCCATGATGTGCAACCTCCTGGTTTTAGAAGTAGGCTAGCTCAGAATGCCAGGTGCAAGGGCGTGGCAACAGGAAGCAGGAATCTTGTTGTCTTGTGTGCTCCCTGAGGCATCTTGTGGGCCACAGTGTGATTCTGGGAGTTGGAGTAGATGGGCCTTTGGCCTGATCCACTGAGGTTTTTCTTCTATCCTTAAGGCCCAGATTGGGTTGCAAGTTATTATTTACCTCAGAATTGAGATTTACCTCAGAATGTTAGATACAAGAGAGCGGCAACAGGATACAGTTAGCTTGATGTGTTGTGTGCTCCCTGAGGCATCTCGTGAGCCACTGTGAGATACAGGAAGTTGGACTAGAACGGCAGAGAAGGTACTGCTAAAGGAAAGTCAGCATGGCTTCTGTAAGGGTAAGTCTTGCCTCACGAACCTTTTGGAATTCTTTGAAAAGGTCAACGGGCACGTGGATGTGGGTGAACCTGTGGATATCATATACCTGGATTTTCAGAAGGCGTTTGACACAGTCCCCCACCAAAGGCTGCTGAAGAAACTTCACAGTCAGGGAATAAGAGGGCAGGTCCTCTGATGGATCCAGAATTGGTTGAGGGCCAGGAAACAGAGAGTGGGGGTCAATGGGCAATTTTCACAATGGAGAGAGGTGAAAAGCGGAGTGCCCCAGGGATCTGTCTTGGGGCCCGTGCTTTTCAACTTATTCATAAATGACCTGGAGACAGGGATAAGCAGTGAGGTGGCCAAGTTTGCGGATGACACAAAAGTTCTGGGTGGTGAAGACCAGAAAAGATTGTGAAGAGCTCCAGAAGGATCTCTCCAAGTTGGGGGAATGGGCAGCCAAATGGCAGATGCGTTTCAACATAGACAAATGTAAAGTGATGCACGTTGGGGCAAAAAACCACAACTTCACCTATAGGCTAATGGGTTCTGAGCTGTCTGTGACACCTCAGGAGAGAGATCTTGGGGTGCTGGTGGACAATTCAATGAAGGTATCGACCCAGTGTGCAGCAGCAATTAAGAAGGCCAATTCCATGCTTGGGGCAATTAAAAAAGGGGTTGAGAATAAAACAGCCAATATTATCACGCCATTGTACAAATCGATGCTAAGGCCGCACCTGGAATATTGTGTCAAGTTCTGGTCGCCACACCTCAAAAAGGACATAGTGGAGCTGGAAAAGGTGCAGAAGAGAGCGACGAAAATGATTACGGGGCTGGGGCACCTCCCTTATGAAGAAAGACTGCAGTGTTTGGGGCTCTTCAGCCTAGAAAAAAGGCGCCTGAGGGGGGACATGATTGAGACATACAAAATAATGCATGGAAGGGATAGAGTTGATAGAGGGATGTTCTTTTCCCTCTCACAATACCAGAGGGCATTTGCTAAAACTGAGGGTTGGGAGAGTTAAAACAGATAAAAGGAAGTACTTTTTACCCAGCGGGTGGTTAGTCTGTGGAACTCTTTGCCACAGGAGGTGGTGATGGCATCTGGTCTAGGTGCCTTTAAGAGGGGATCAGACGGATTTCTGGAAGAAAAGTCCATCGTGGGCAATGATGGGTTGTAACCTCCTTACATTAGTAGAGTAGGCTTTTTCAGAGTACCAGGTGCCAGGGAGTGGCCACAGGATCCAAGCATCTTGTTGTCTCATGCCTCCCCGGGGCACCTGGTGGGGCCTCTGTGAGATACAGGAAGCTGGACTAGATGGGCCTTTGGCCTGATCCAGCAGGGCTCTTCTTATGTTCTCCCCTCGCCTTCAGACCTCTGCAAAACTTACCATTTTGCCTCTCCTCTCACTGCTCCAACCTACCTTCAGCCTACAACCTACTGTGCATCTGTTGACGGGGGCTTGGACCTACTGTCATCTAGGAAGAGAGGGCAAAGCCAAAATGCAACACAGCAAACACTTTTTGGGACGGGTTGGCCCATTCTCACGCAGGTTGACTCAAAAAGTAAGACCCACTGAGTTCAATGTGAGAATGACTTATTATGGGTGCCTATCAGTGGGCAATGGCAAATTAAACATGTGTTGGCTTCACGGTGCCACAAGACTCTTTGCAGCTGTGCTCCTCTCCCCCCCCCACCCAAAAGGAAGATAGACTTTTGAAGGCACCCATTCTCGTGGCATTTCAACCGCGCAACCGGATGCGTGTACGCCAGGATTGTTCGGAATCCCTCGAGGAGGGGCGCGTGTGCCTGTGTGAGTGCGCGGGCGGGCGAGAGGGTGGCGATCACCAGCTCTGGGCTACGCTAAGCAGAGAAAAGCCTTCTGGGTGGCATCACCAATGGGAACCGGCGGCACCACAGCGTGATAACATAAAGACGAGGCACAACTGTGCCCCCCCCCGTCCTGGCTGCTCCTCCCCTCTTGCCCCCCCCCAACCGCTCCCTTCTCCGCATCGCTGGCCCGTTGTGCCCTCCTGGGCGATCCAGGGCGGCCGGTGGAGCGCGCACCTGCCAGGGTGCCCCGCACCTCTCTCGCTCCCCCCCCAGCGCGCCCCCACCCTGCGCTTTCCTGGCGGGCGTCTCGGAGGGGGCCGATCCCGCGTCGCCGTTTGCACGATTAAAATAATAACGCGAGAGTTGCAAGTTGCTTCCCTCTTCCTCCGACTGTAAAACTGTCAAAGGTACCGAGGAGGAGGAGGAGGAAGAGGAGAAGAAGAAGAGGAGGAGGAGAAGGGGCGGGGGGGTCTGGAGAAAAGGGGGGGGGTCTTCGCGCATGAGCCAGCGGCGGCGGCGGCGGCTCTCCGGCCGTGTTCATCGCGGCGGCGGCAGCGGCAGCGGCGGCGGCTGCTCTGGGCTGTGCGCGCACAGGGGGCCCTGCGACCGAGAAGCGCTCTGGCCGCCCGCGCCGAGGTAAGGCAGCCCTTTCGCCACCCGCGCCTCGCTCGCCGCGCCCTGCCTCCCCGCGGCCCTTTCCCACCCCGAGCCCGCTTTTCACTCCGCCCGGCCGCCCCTCGCCCGGCCTCGCCCGCCGCCTCCTCTCGCGCAGCGGAGAGCCGGGCAGCGGCGCGGGGAGCGGGGGGGACCCCCGGCCTCTCGCTTCCCCTCGCCGTCCCCCCCCCATCCCCCCGGTCCTCTCTCGCTCGCCTCCTTCTGCATAAAAAAAAAAAGTCGCCATTTTGCTTCACTGCTTTTCCTCGCCGTTTAATTATTTATTTTGGATGCATAAATTTCTGGTTGTTGTCGGTGGCGGCGCAAGAATAGAAATCGCGCATTTCTCCGGCTGTGCGCGCGCCTGTGCATGCGGGGAGGCACCATTGCAGCAGGGCGGGGTGTGTGTGTGCGCGACCGGGGGGTGCTCGTCTTCCCCCTTCGCCGCCTCTCCTCTCCTCCGCGAGGAAAAACAAATCTCTCGGTGCGTCCCCCCCCCCCCTCCGGGCATTTCCCTAATCATTTATTTTGGGAAGAAGAAGAAGGCGGCGAGGAGGGAGGAGATCGAGGGAGAGGAGACAAAACACACGAAGAAAGAGGAGGAGGAAGGGACGGTTTTCCCCCAAAAGGCAGCCAGGAGAGCCCTCCCCAGCATGAGTTCGGAAAGTGGAAGGGACGCGGGAGGGAAGGTTCGGCGCGACTCCATGCTTACCCTGGCTGGCTCCCCCGCCCGGCCAACCAGCCAGCCAGCCTTGTCCCTCGCAGCAACAGGTGGTGTGACACCTCCCCTCCAACACACACACACACACACTTGATGGCTGCCCTGTAACAGACCTGTGGGTGGAAGGAGAGTGCAGAGGGGAAGGGGAGGGGTGGAGCCGCAAGCGCACAGGTTCCGCAGGCTCTTGACACACCTGGGCAGGTAACTCGGGAGGTCACTGTTGGGGTTTCCCTGTTGGGAAACTGTTGGGGTTTGCTGGGCTGAGAAAGGTGAAGGTCAAGGTCAGGGAGGCCTGATCCTGGGAAGTGGCCAATGGCCCAGTGTAGAGCCCTCGGGACAAGGATGGGCCATGAGAACAGCAGGCCAGAAGAAGAGGGACCGATCAAGGCCAGCCAGGCTGCAGGGGCAACTCAAGCGATGGCTTTGGGAGCGGATCGATCTACAGTTGCCGGTTTAGGGGGCCGCCATAACCCTGTGCTGGTCCAGCCAGGGTGCATGGCCTGCACTGTGTGGACCGTACAGAACTCCCAACACAGGGTCGGAGGATGCTGGAGGTCACCTCTGGGTATTTTTCCCCTAACCCCGTGTAACACCCCAGCCTGTCCTATAGGGCTACTTGGATCTGCGCCAGCCATTTGGCAAAGTCTGAGCAGCTCATGTTGGGCTCCAAGGCCCAGAAGTAGGGGTTAGGATAACAGTGTGTACCACCGCGCCAATCTCATCCCCCTTCCAGGCCAGATCCGTCCCCTGTCCCGCATTCCCCCCCCACCCAGGAACACCCCCTCCCCAGCCCCGCTCCCACCACCCTCTCCTACTCCTGTACCGCCCAATGTAAACCTACCAGTTCTGGCCAGTGCCGGATTGGGATCTGGCCTGGCTGAGCACGCAGGTGCCGTGCAGTCCCAGCCAGCTCTCAAGTCAGCACAAACGTACCATACAGCACGTCTGCAACACTCGAGTCAGCGCAGTGGGCCTGCGCAGGCTCAAGTCATGCAGGATTGTGTTATTAGAACTGCGCAGGCCCAGTGCCCTGGCAGAGGGGGTTCTAGGAGGAGGTGACAGGGATGATGACTGGCACTTTCTGTATGTGGTGTCATGGACTGATGTCTGTTCTCTAGGAACCTGGAATGCAGTGCTCAGAATGTGCCGTGCATCTGCTTGCGACAGCCAGAGGTTTTGTACTTTCCTAGATGGCAAAGAACTTTTAGGTGCTTTGGCAAATGCCCTCCTTGGGCACCTCAAACTTCCTGTGCTGTGGCACTCAGCCAGGAAGGTGTGTCTTTGGGAAAGGCAGGTGTCGCTTGGCTCAGGGGATTTCCAGGATCCGTGCTGGAAGGCCCTTGTGCGAGGAGAGGACAACTGGTGTTGCCCCTGGCATCTGGCAGCATGGCAAGGACCGCCAGGGTGAGCTGAACCCAGCATGCCAGGTTTGCGTGGCCTAGAGAGGCTCTGAAAGAGGAAGCAGAGATGTGGCCTTAGGAAGGGACCTGACTCCGCAGCCCGTCCCCACATTCAAGTCCTTATAAATTGCCAAAATTCAAGTCCTTATAACATGTTTTCTATGCAAGTTCCCTTTTCCTTGAAATATCTCCTCTTAATCCACCTTTCTTGGCAAATTCCAAGGATTTGGGGCAAACGTCACAGGCCTGCGATTGGCTGCCCGTCTTGATCACGGAGTGGAACGCTTATTTTCTTAGGTAGCATCTGAATATCAGACGCTCTGAATTCTCGTTGCTGGGGAACGAACACTGGGGAGGGGGGCTGCTATCTTCCTACCTGCATGTTGGCTCCCTGGTGGCATTTGGTTGATCGCTCTTGGAGAAAGGAGGGTGGGTGAGATGGGCACGTGGTCTGATCCAGCGGGACTCTACCTGGGTTCTCAGGTGCTGCCGCCATTCATCCCTTGTTTTCCCTCCCCTCTTCTACTAATGCCCTTGAGACAGGGATTATACTTGTTAAGGTCTCTGTAGAGCACCATGCACACGTTATACAGCCAGGGTCCTGGAATGGGCAAGGCAGAACAGAAAAGCTCGCTAAGGGCTTGGCCGTCAGGAGGAACCAGGCCGTGTCATGTACAATCTAACCAGTAATGGCATTTAAATGATTTAGTAACAGGTACTCACTTTTGATTGGCACTTGTGTTGGGGCCCGCCCACCGGAAGTGAGGTCATAGCCGGAACCCAGGAACCGCCGCGCCTCCTCTGGAGGGAGCCTCAGGCAGCCTACCTGCTCACGCTGCTGCTGCCGTCGGTCTCCCTCGCTCCGCTGCCTGCCTGCCTGGCTCTGAGAACGTGCAGGCAACTCAAACGTGCAGGCAATTCAAACGTTGCAGGGGGTGGAGTGGAGCGCCGACGGAGTCAACGAGTGGGCGGGCAAATGGGCGGGGCCAGCCCTAACCCTAGGAATGGGTACTCGCGTACCCCCGCGTACCTGCTACATGACATGTCTGGATCTAACGCTTTGCCCTTCGCAGAGCCAGAAACTCAGCTGGATAGGAAACATGTTGCTTGATGAGATAGGATGGTTTAATTTGCACAGTGCTTTAATGTCTTTGTTGCAGGTCAGTATTATTTCTCACTTCACAAGCAAGAGATCTAAGACAGCGATCCAACGCACATTTTCCTGGGAGGAAGCCTTACTGAGCGCGACAAGACTTGGAGCCCGACCCTGAGGGCTTTATCGTGGGCGTTACTGCCAAACTGTACCGCCGGCTCCGGGTGTCTTAAACATTCCGTAAAGCACGTTTATGGCACCCGGAGAGTAGGGAGCACCTGCGCTGGGGCCAGCGCCACTTGGCAATGGGCCTAAGCATGGGCTGAACAGCCAGCCGGTGCTCCATTGACACTGGCCAATGGGAAGGTCCATCAAGGCAGTGGGTGGAGCCAGGGAGGGGCGGCACTGCGTGGGGAGAGGGGAGGGGCGGGCTTGTGCCAGGGGTAGACTGACATACTGGCCTATTTTGCACCCACTCAAGCACGGGCGCAGAGCCAAGGACACCCGTTGGTGCTGCAGCGGCGTTACTCAGGGTAAGGGGAGAAGCCAGTAGTGTCAGCCTACCGGTACGCTGGGCGTGTCTTCCGGGTGAGCGGCAGCGCGATCTCTGCGTTCTGTTGCGTAACGGCGAAAGCCAGCCCGGTGCAGCGGGCGGGCTGCGATCGCGCTGCCGCTCACCCGGAAGACACGCCCAGCATACCGGTAGGCTGACACTACTGGGAGAAGCCCTCCTTCACCCCGGGGAGACCCAGCTGGTGGCCTCAGCAGCTGTCACATGCAGCACTTGTTATTTTTGCTTGCTCCTCCTCCTCCTCTGAGAGCCACTGCCGCTTAGGAGCTGGCTGTTACTTCTCAGTAGGCATGCATAGGAATGCACAGGCCACTGGTTTCCTGGGGAGCCACGGAAACCAGCCAGCGAAGCTGTGGAATCCTTGCAAAAATCCTGCCACCCCATACAATGTATAGAATTGTTGTCCTAATGGGGACCCTCAGCTCTGGGCCCAGTAGGTCAAGGGAGCCGCCAGTCCAAAAGGGAGCCATTGGCATAGGCTGGAAGAGGGTCAGGAACTTAGCCAAGGCCATAGAGTGACCTGTGGCAAAATGGGTCTTGAATCCTGCTATCCTAGGCCACCTGCTGATTGTCAGCTCAGAAGCTATTTTCCTTGGCAGGGAATAAGCAGTTCCTCTGGCTAAATCAGGGAGTTTTCAGTCCTTTTCCAAAGGGATTGATCAATGGCATTTTAGGGCACAATCCTAAGCAGCGCTGGATTAGCGAGGCTGGCCGGCCAGCGCCAAATCCAGCACTGCTTAGAACGGGCTGGAGCCTCCCTGCGGCAAGGGAGCGTGCGCTCCCTGACTGTAGGGGCGGCTCCAGCCTCCCCTATGTGCTCCTCGGATCTGCGCCCGCTAAAGAGCAGGCGCAGATCTGAGGAGACCGCGCGGCCCGAATTGGGCTTAGGATGTGGTCGGACGGCCACCTCCCAAGCCCGCCCAGGTCCCGCCCAAGTCCCGCCTCCCACCAATCCCCATCCCCAAATGGGACAGAGAATCCCTTCCCATCATCCCTTCGGTCGAGGCTCTCCGTCAGCGCTCTGAAGCTGATGCTGTGAGCAGCATCAGCTTCAGAGTTCGAGCACAGATGTGGGGGTGCTGCTCAGTGCCTGCGCACCGGCACTCCACCCCTTGCGTTAATGCGATGATGTTGCATCGATGCAAGGGGTGCACTAGGATTGCGCTGCCCGTATCCTTTAAAATTACCATTATTGTGCGTCTGTTTTGTTTTGTTTTGATACATGTGTCGTGAGTTTGATCCAGTATCGTGAGCGCACTGGTCACTAATCCTCCAGAAAGAGCAACCTTCAAATAATCAAATGGACAACAAATTCTCAGTTACATTGATGGAGTGGAATTATACCCCCTTTTAAAGCTTAAAAAATTATGTGCGGAAAAAATCTGTTCTCTGGCAAACACAGTACAGCTTTGTCTTCCCTTTCTTTTCGTTAAGTGCCGTGTCTGCCGAAGCAAGGAAAAAACTGGTTTAATTTAATCCATGCTTTGTGTAATGGGCGTTGGAATAGAGCTCTTGAGGGTCCACAGCCAAGAAGTTTCATTTTAAGAACGTTGCAAAATGGCACACATCTTGCACAGAAGGAAAGAGAATTGTGGGCCTTGCTGGGAGGCTAGGAAAACAGAACCTGATTCTTCAGGTCAGAACTATATGGCACAAGCCAAACACCAGGGTTTGTGTCCATCTCTAGGGTTTGCCAGATGCAGCTAGCACGCGGGGCATTTGGAGGGGTTCTTTGTAGTGGTGTTTCTAGAGGAGGGTTTTGCCAGAGCCTGAACTCCTGCGTAAGCACCCCACCCCCGTCTACACAGACATTCGCAGTTCACAGACAGGAGCTCCTGCTTTACACAGGAGCTCAGTCCTCCCATATTTTCAATACGGCTGCTCTAGGTGCTTTGTGACCTACTTAAAATGGGCTCACAACCCATGGGTGGGTCCTGACCCACAGTTTGGGAACCACTGGTTTAAGTTATTGCGCGCGTGATCAATAGGCCGGCACAGTTAGGCCAGCAAAGTTTGGCTGGCACAAGGGACACGGTAAAGCGTGTTTGGACCACTCTCTGAGTCAGGGAGGATGGCGCACATCTGTGTGCTGGCCTCTCTGGCTATGAGAATGGTCCAAATACGCTTTACGCTGGCCCTTGTGCCAGCCAAACTGTGCCAGCCTAACTCCAGGTTAGGATTGCGCTCTAAGCCTTCCTTGGCTTATTTCTATGTTCCTCAAACTTCTGATAGGCGACAAAGAACTTTTCTTACTGAATCTAAACCTAGAGGCATATTCTCTCATACCACCTACCCACCCCAAACCTTATCTCTGGAACAAAATGTGCACACTTAGAGGAACCCACCACCCCCTGACTTTCCTCATGGGCCCCTGTTCTAGGCATGGCCTCCTGACCGGAACAAGGCAAGCCTGGAGCAGTAATTCAGGCACAGGTGGGGCAGGACTGGAGTGGTCCCTATTGTCCCCACCCCACCATGCAGAGATAGTTAGGGGCTATAGCTCAGTGGTAGGCGTCTGCCTCTCATGGAGAAAGCTCTGGGCAACATCTCCGGGTAGGGCAAAGAAAACCCCTGACTTGAAACCCCACCAGAACCATAAGATGATGGGATAGTGGTCTGACTCCAGATAAGGTGGCTTCAGGTGTTCATTTGTACTGTGATGGCTGCATCAGCCATAGGGCTGCCCGGGCTTCTGTTACACATGAAACAATGAGCCACTGTCTGATTTACCATGCAAGTGGTATATGTCTTTACTACAGTGCATTCTCATGCGTGGTGAATTTGGGGGTGTCTGCCAAATGATAAAATCTTCTGCTCATTTTCCAAGTGTTTTGACCAGCAAGTGGAATTGACCCCAAACAACAGAGCCCCATGGCTAATAGAGATGCTTGGGTAGGTTCTTAGGGATGGCTGAACTCTCCCACTTTTTTCATGTCCTTTTGTCCAATTTGTCATTCCAAGCATTCGTAGTATTTGATGAGATTTCAGTGCGCACAGATTTTGTGGGCGGTGTTTGAAAGGACTTTATTTTGGGGTGTGTGAGGGCTTTCATTTTCAAAGTGTCGACAAAATGCACATCCAGGTACATTCAAAATGGTGCTTGTGTGGCGGGGAAGCATGGGAGGGCTGTAGGACGTAAACATCATCCCCACTGTTTTTGTTGCGTAGTTTGCAACTGCGTAGTATGTTCATAGTTTTAGCTTTTCAGTTTTCACATTTGCACATGGACAAGCTAAAAAAACCCTTCATGCTCAGGAGCAGGAGCTGCAATCCTGTTGTGAGGAAACGCTGTGATTTCATTACCACCATTTCTATTCTTTAGTAGTTCATAATCCACAATTTCATTTCCCATTTTTTAAGAAAATACCATCATATAGACTCTGCACTCAGGCGGATGAATGACTGAACGACTGTCTCAAGAATAGGCTCTCTGCTTATATGTGCTTTTCCAGCTCTGGTTTTGCATTAAAAAGGTACATTTGCATGAGTAGTTGCATCAGAATGGGACTGTGCATGTAGATGAGCATATATTCAAAGCAATGCAGTTTGGAACGGGGTATCTGTATTCTGATCTGGTTTAATATAGTCTTTCCTAGTCAAGGATATGTGAGGGGCACAGGAACCAGCTTCCAGTGTTGTGCACGAGTCTCAAAATTCGAGTCAAATCAAGGCATCTCTGCCCCCTTGTGAATTGACTCGTGCACAAGTCCTAGCGTGTGCCCGTGACGATCCTACCCTGGAATGTCATGAATCATTTTCACTAATCACCAGTCTTTTCATGGCAAGCTGCAGGATGGGTCAGGCACACATGCAGATGTGCACGCGCATGCATGACTAGAAACGGTTAAAATGGGAGGTGGGAGAGTGCAGTTGGAGTTGTGGTTTCACACTTAATGCTAACATTCTGGCAGGCCAGTGATGCGCTGCTGACAGCGCTTCACTCCTAACCTGCCACTAGGACAAAACCTTCCCCCCACCCCACTGTTCACATCACAACTGAACTCAGAAGAACGGAAAGGAGAAAAGTAGTCCCAGCTGTGGCGCATCATTCACTCAGTGAGACCTGTTTTCCACCAAAGCTGGGCTGACCAGCGGCTGTTACACGAGCGAGCATGGACCGCTGCAGGGAACTTTCGGCTCCATACGAAACCGGCCACCGCGATGAAAACGCCTTTCCCTCTCGGCAGCTAAGCAATGTTCTTCTACGGCCAAAACTCCTCCCCCTCTCCCCTCCCTCGCCCAGAGCCAGAACTCAGACCACTCTTTAGTCCAATCAAGGGTCCGAACCTTCAGAGATGGACAAGACCACTCCGCTCCTGCCTCCCTCCCCCTTCAGCTGACTGGCCGTGTCCTCCTCCTCCCAGGTCTTGTGTTCTTTCCTCCTCCCCACACCTCGTGCTAGCTGCAGCTAGCTACCAAAACCAAAACAGATACATTTTAAAAAGTCTTAGCTTTCCACCTCTCCTCCACTCCTCCCATGCCTGTTTAGTTCTGGCTGGAAGGAACAAATGCCTGTTAGTTGTGGCGACTTTGTGGCTCCTCCCAGATCTCCAAAAGAGTTCTTTCTGACCAGCAACTCTTTACTCTGGCAACAAAGTAATGAAATGTGCGCACTGATTCAAGTTGCCAAAATTGCTTACTCATTGAGAGTCAGTGGCCAAATTAGCGAGTCAAAGTGAGAGTTAATGACACGCGTGACTCGATTCAAACGAGAATCAGGCCAGTGCGTCAAAACTCGAGTTAAAGTCACGAGTCTTTTTTCACAACACTGCCAGCTTCCATCTGCTGATCCCCTTAGCTGAATGCAATAACAGATAATTAAAAAAGTTTCATGTGCCCAAGTACATGAAAGTAAAAACAAGAATCTGACAAGAAGTGAAAAGAGAGAAGGAAGACATTTTAATTCATGGTGTTGATGTGCAATGGCACAACTAGCATGACTCAAGCAAGCAAGCAAGGGAAATTGCACAATATTTTCACTAATGATCTTTGTAGCAGACCTGCCAGAAAAATATCACAATTCGTCTTTAAATAAACACATATTTAGAGATGTCACGGGCATTTGAGAAACTGACTCCAAAAAATGTGTCATTAGAAATAATGAGTATTTGTTCTGGTACCTATGCCTACATTATTTTACAAATAGCATTATTTGTGACACTATTTAACACTAGGACAACCATTCTAAGCCATTTGCTTCTGTTAGCAAAGAACCAGGAAATGTCCAAACACTAAGGGCACAATCCTAACTTGGAGTTAGGCTGGCACACTTAGGCCAGCAAAGTTTGTCTGGCACAAGAGCCACTGTAAAGCATGTTTGGACTACTCTCGGAGTCAAGAAAGCCAGCCCACAGACATGTGCCATCCTCCCTGATTCCATGAGTGGTCCAAGCATGCTTTACAGTGGCCCTTGTGCCAGCCAAACTTTGCTGGCCTAACTGTGCTGGCCTAACTGCAGGTTAGAATTGCGCCCTACATGTATTGAGGGGTAGGTAGAGCTGACATCTTTACTCCGTAACAGCAGGACAGGACAGTGACTAAGGATGAAGCAACAGCAGCCACTTATACCAGAAATTCAGAACAATGCAATTTTATGCAACAATGCAGTTTTGTTGCTTTTATGCATTATATATACAGCCAGTCATTATCCGCTAGGGCAGGGTCTCTAAACCCTGGCCTGGAGGCCAGATGCAGCCCTGGGAGAGCCTCTATCCGGCCCACAGCAAGCCTCTGGTCCCCTGTGAGATTCTGGCCCTCTTGACCTTGCTGGCATGGGCTGCACCCTCCAAGCTGTCCGAATGCCTTTGGATCAGTGATGTCATGCACCCACTACGCACCACTACGCGAGTACTGGTTCCTAGAAGTTGAGCTGGCCCCGCCCACTCGAAGCTGGCCCCTGCTATTTAACCAGGGAACAGTTGAATCAAAATGTATATACACATCTCTAGAAACACTAACCACAAGCTGAAGTTATTACAAACGTGATCACATCCATGGCAACAATCATGACATCACTTCTGGCTTATGACATCACTTCCGGTGGGCGGGCCCTGACAAGTGCCAATCAAAAGTGAGTACCTGTTCCTAAATCATTTGGATGACACCACTGCTTTGGATGTCCGAAAATTGTCACTTCCTAGTTTTCCCAAAGACCCTTAAGTGATGTTTTTAGGCCCTCTGGAGATCTTAAGACAGCTTTTTGAGGGTCAGAGAGGCCTCCCCGTTCTGGGGAGATGTTTTCTGTGATCTGCTGATTCTGAGATATTTGAGTAAACATCTCAGAATTAGCACATTTAAGTAAACTGCTTGAGGGAGGGATATGGGAATGGGAGTCCATTAAAGTGTGTGCTATATTTCTGTGGTGTGTGTTGGTGCTTGGAGGAATCCTGGAACTTTGAGCCCATTCATTCATTCATTCATTCATTCATTCATTCATTCATCTAAGTTCTGCTTCTAATGTAATTATTTAAATTTTATATTTATTTATTTATTTATTTATTTATTTATTTATTTATTGTGGCCCTGATATCGTGCCACATATTTGATGCGGCCCTCCAGCTGAAAAGTTTGGGTTAGACCGTGGAAATGGGTCTCTTTGGTTCTACGTGCTATATTCTTCCCTCACCCCATTCAGTGAGCTCTCCCGCCGAGTCACGACTCCTTGTTGGGCCTGATCCTCTTGGGGAGCTGCTACGTGAGCAGAGGCAGGGCTTCCTGAACCACTTCAGAGCCAGATTGGTCGAGGAAGAGCCAGGATGGAATTTTGCAGATTAGGGGCAGGGCCAGAAGTGGAGACAAGGTACAGTCTGGCATCCTGGACAGAGCCTGGCAGAAACAGGTGGGAACAGCCTGGCTCTGCTTGGCTTTTCAGTTCAGAGTATTGGCTATGGGACGGAAAACCATTTTACTAGCACAACATGATTTCGTTGCATGGCCTCCTGCAAACCTGTGGTTTGTTTACTCATTGGTTAGCTTGCTGATTGAGAGCGCAATCCTAACCTGGAGTGAGGCCGGCACAGTTAGGCCACAGAGTTCGGCTGGCACAAGGGACACCGTAAAGTATCTGTGGAGTCAGAGTTGGGGAGGCAAGCAAGCAGATGTGCGCCATCCTCCCTGACTCCGAGAGTGGTCCAAACACGCTTTATGGTGTCCCGTGTGCTGGTCAAATTTTGTTGGCCTAACTGTACCGGCCTCACTTCAGGTTAGGATTGTGCCCTGAGTCCTTTCCATGTATGTGATGTTTTGCTCCCTGTTCCAAGGGACTTGCCTCTTTCCTCACCCTGGGAAGCATGTTTTGTGTGGTGCTGGGCATGTGTGGTGTGGTGCTTACCCCTGCTAACTGGGCAAGAGGCACTTTTTCAAGTGGTGTTCCTCTCATATTTAGCAGGGGAAGAGTAATTGTCCCTCTTCACCCCTGCGCAGTCTTTCTAGTGGCTGTTCCTGGTGGTCTGCCTTTTTTTTAGATTGTGAGCCCTTTGGGACAGGGAGCCATTTAACTTATTATTATTACTATTTGCCTGTAAACCGCTTTGTGAATTTCACGTTGAAAAGCGGTGTATAAGTACCTGATTGATTGATTGATTGATTGATTGATTGATTGATTGATTGATTGA
>JAJKFI010000424.1:119714-135801 GCA_029204185.1 Lerista edwardsae
TGATTGATTGATTGATTGATTGATTGATTGATTGATTGATTGATTGATTGATTGATTGATTGATTGCTGGACTGCCCAGTGCACCCGTTTGGGCTCCCTGGAGTTCCTTCAGGGTGGTTTGGTCCATTTCTAACATGCATCAAAGGAGTTTGCCCACTTTGTGTCCAGACTCATGTGGCGAGAGGATAGGACCCTTCTTGCAAGCTGGAGGCTTTCCGTTTTTAGAGCTTTAAAAACAAACAGATTACAACGCAGATCAGAGCAGCCAACGTTTTTGGCTAACCATTTCTGCAGGAGAGGCCTCTTGTTCTGTCGGTGGGACGGGCCTTCTCTGCCCCCCCCTTCCCCAAGCAGCAACGTGACCATTTGCAGCAACTTGGGTATCAATTAGTAATGTTCAGGCCAGCGGACTGGCACTCTGCCTGGGACCACATTAGACATAATACTGGAGCAGATGACTTGAAGCAAAAACACAGGCCACGGGGGGGGGCATACTTAAGAGGGAAGGGCCTCTTAATGGGGGGGAGAGCTTTGCCTGGGATTTCTTTGGGTCTATTAAAGCCCAGCAGTTAGTGCTACTTAGAACTGGGGAGGAAGCCAGGAAATGTTGGGAACTGAAATCATGAATGAGGAGAGAGCTGGACTGGAGGCCACTAGTGGAGCATAGAAAGTGGATCGAGGTTGGTGCGCAATGCACAGAGGGTGCATGTCACACATATACAAGCCGCGATATATGCCTGTGGTAGACATACAGTGATTGGTAGCGGGTTTTGCGCTGTCTTGCAATAATTTATATCTACAGTATGTATATCAGGGGTTCCCAAGCTCCTTTCCTTGGTGACACACTGCGTTGTCCATGGTGGATCGGGAGCCTGCCAAAGCCAGGGAACTGGTAAAATGACAGAAGACCTGGAAGTAGCATCCGGGGCATTCATGTGCGTGGCCCAGAAGCAACTTGCGGGTTGCCTGCCATTTCACCCTGCAGCATGCTTACTATACCTCTGCAGACCCAAAACCCACAGTGAATTGGGTCACTACCCACAGTGTGGGAACTGCTGATAGTTGCATGCTCCTCACTTTTCCATGGCAAGAGGTATTCTTGGGGCAGACCTACCTCACTTTTGATTTCCTTTCTAGGAGAGAATCCTGAAGTCATTTAGAACACAATCCAGACCTGGAGTTTGGCCGGTACAGTTAGGCCAGCAAAGTTTGACTGGCAGAAGGACCATTCTCGGAGCCAGGGAGGATGGCGCACATCTGTGTGCTGGCCTCTCTGACTCTGAGAGTGGTCCAAACTTACTTCACGGTGTCCCTTGTGCCAGCCAGAGCTTTATTTACCCCATTTTTACCTCAGAATTTTACCTCAGAAATTTACCTCAGAATGCCAGATACAAGGGCGTGGCATTTGGACCACTCTCGGAGTCGGGGAGGATGGTGCACATCTGTGTGCTGGCCTCTCTGACTCTGAGAGTGGTCCAAACATACATCACGGTGTCCCTTGTGCCAGCCAGAGCTTTATTTACCCCATTTTTACCTCAGAATTTTACCTCAGAAATTTACCTCAGAATGCCAGATACAAGGGAGTGGCATTTGGACCACTCTTGGAGTCGGGGAAGATGGTGCACATCTGTGTGCCGGCCTCTCTGACTCCGAGAGTGGTCCAAACATACTATACGGTGTCCCTTGTGCTGGCCAAACTTTGCTGGCTTTACTGTGCTGGCCTAACTCCAGGTTAGGATTGCGCCCTTTGGCTTTATTTACACGTGAGTGGAGCCAGGACTCATGTGCACTCCAACCAGGCAGCATGTCTGCGATCCCACATGACACTGCTCAAGTCTTCCTGTACCCCGCAAGGTGCTCCCCACCTTCAGCCAACTCTCAGTACACACAACCTTTACATTGGCCCAGTACTATAGCTTTGGGGGGGGGGTGGCGGCGTGGTAAGTACTTCAGGCACCGTAACACAACATGTAAGCATTCATCGGCAGGGCCATTCTGAGCAGCGATCGCAACTCGGAGTGGACTCATGAAGGCAGATCAAAGCCAGAAAGATGGGGGAGGATGTTGGCAGCAGTGCTCCCATCCCCTTTCAGCCTTTGTTCTGACTCCATTCTGCTCTGTTTCCTCCTCATTTCTCCTGCCCTTTTCTGCTCCCTCCCGTGCCCTGGGCTGATGTACTGGCATGGAGGGTCCACTAGCAGGCTGCTGTTTGCCACCTGTGGCAGCCTGGCAGCTCCCAGTGGTGTGTTGTATTTGCCACAAAGCACTTCACTCTAATGCTAGTTCCATAAGAACATAAGAACATAAGAAGAGCCCTGCTGGATCAGGCCAAAGGCCCATCTAGTCCAGCTTCCTGTATCTCACAGCAGCCCACCAGGTGCCCCGGGGAGGCATGAGACAACAAGATGCTTGCATCCTGTTGCCACTCCCTTGCACCCGGTACTCTGAAGGAGCCCACCACCAATGTAAGGAGGTTGCACAATCCATCATTGCCTATAGCCCACGATGGACCTTTCCTCCAGAAATCTGTCCAATCCCCTCTTAAAGGCATCAAGACCAGATGCCATCACCACCTCCTGTGGCAAAGAGTTCCACAGACTAACCACCCGCTGGGTAAAAAAGTACTTCTTTTTATCTGTTTTAACTCTCCCAACCCTCAGTTTTAGCGGATGGCCCCTGGTTCTGGTGTTTTGAGAGAGGGAAAAGAACATCCCTTTATTGACTCTATCCCTCCTGTGCATAATTTTGTATGTCTCAATCATGTCCCCCCTCAGGCGCCTTTTTTCTAGGCTGAAGAGCCCCAAACGCTGCAGTCTTTCGAAGTGCTAAGAGCAGCCTAAGACGGGGCTGTAAATTTTGTGTGAGACTTTAGCCTGTAATACTGGCTCTGTCCTGGGAGAACCTTGGCCTGGGAGTGATTTCCTGCTTTAAACATTCTCCAAAGCTTCTGTGAGAGTCTTGAAGACCTCCAGCGGGACCCTGCTTTGATGCGCATAATTTTGTAGGAAAGGCCGGTTGAATTATTAATAGCAAAACTTTAGATAAGCCCCGCATTTCTCTGTTTATAACAGCTCCCTATTAATAAGGAAAATTGGAAATTTATCGCTGAGATCACCGCATTAAAATTCACTCCCCTCCCCTCCTGATTACTTGCAGTGAAACTGAGCAGAGAAGAAAGGAGAATCCTTTTGTCCGCTCAGTCTTTCAGGGAATCCAGGCAATCTTGCTTTTAATAGCTTCTTTGCATTTGGATGCAGGGTGAACATGGCTGCATCGTGTGCAGTCTCACGTGAGTGCTTCGACTGCGTCTCCAGTCTGCCCGTTCCAGGCACTGGGAACACATCGAAGCCTGTGAAAATGTGCAGAAAATGTTGTTGGTTGGGAGCAGAGTGCGTAAGGATGCATGTAAAATCTGTAGTCAATTGAGATATTTTCTCCTTCATGTTATCAGCTGCTATATGATTATTTCAGGGGGAATGGGGTCATTAGAAGTTACTGAAGAACATTCAGCTACTTTTCCCTGCTCATCCCCTTCCAGATTGTTTAAAACTCTCATTGCAACTAAACAACGGGAATTAGCTAGCCAGTGAACCTCTGTCTTTGCCTCTCCCTTGAACTCTGGCATTCAGTTGGGCTACCTCTAAAACCCAGAGGTTTCATGTAGTTAACAAGGGCTTATAACCTGAGATGGGCTTTACCTCCCTTTGTTGTTGTTCAGTCGCTAAGTCGTGACCTATTCTTCATGACCCCATGGACCACAGCACGCCAGGCCTCCCTATGCTCCACTAGCTTCCGCCAATTTCATGTTCATCGCTTTGGTGACACTGTCTAACCATCTCATCCTCTGCCGCCCCCTTCTCCTTTTGCCTTCCATCTTTCCCAGCATGAGGGTCTTTTCTAAAGAGTCCTCTCTTCTCAGGAGGTGGCCAAAGTATTGGAGCTTCAGCCTCAGTATTTGTCCTTCCAGGGAGCAATCAGGCTTGACTTCCTGTAGGATTGACTGATTGAATCTCCTTGCAGTCCAGGGGACTCTCAAGAGTCTTCTCCAACACCATAATTCGAAAGCATCTATTCTTCGGCGCTCTGCCTTCCTTATGGTCCAGCTCTCACATCCATACATTGCTACTGGGAAAACCATAGCTTTGACTATGCGCACCTTTGTTGGCAGGGTGATGTCTCGGCTCTTTATTGAGTTGTCTAGGTTCGCCATAGCTTTTCTCCCAAGAAGTAAACGTCTTTTAATTTCATGGCTGCAGTCACCATCTGCGGTGATCTTGGAGCCCAGGAATATAAAGTCTGTCACTGCTTCCATTTCTTCCCCTCCTATTTGCCAGGAAGTGATGGGAGTGGTTGCCATGATCTTAGTTTTTTTAATGTTGAATTTCAAGCCAATTTTGGCACTTTCCTCTTTCACCCTCATCAGGAGGTTCTTTAGGTCTTCCTCATTTTCTGCCATTAGAGTGGTATCATCTTACATTAGGGAGGTATTACCTCCCTAGATCTGTCCAATCCCCAAGTTTTGGCACCTAGATCAGGTGCCATGAACAGGGGTGGGGTTTTTATTGTAGTTGAAAACAGCTTTTTGGGTGTTAACAACTGCCTTCTGGCAATTAAAATATTTGAATAAAAAAAACCTTATTTTGTTTAAGATATTTTTTTCAGAAATTAAAATAGACTTCTTTTTCAGTTAGAAATAATACTGTGGCTGCATCCACTGACTCTGTATTAACTGTATAATCTACCTAGTACACTTTTAAAGCATTTAAAACTAATAAAAATGAGAACTTGGATTGAGAATGTAGAATAAAAACACGTAACACCGCAATTTGCTATTTTAGTCAAGAAATTTGGAAAAAAATCACCAAAAAACCACACCCCTAGCCATGACATCATGTGGTAAGAGGTTCCACAGATTAATTACATTTGTTTGTTTGTGTTTGCTTGTTTGCTTGAAGAATTTAGACCGTGGAATTTGTATCTCAGAATTTGCATGTTAGGTAAAGAAATACAGGCATGCCCTGGCATCCACCAATTTGGCATCCACAGATACCATGGATACTGAGAAGCCTATTAAAAAGACAGGGGAACCTTAAACAAGTCTCTTTTCTTTCCTTGTTGCTGCAAAACTACTGATGTAGTTTCCTTTTGTCTGTTCTGACTCTCCCACTGGCCAATGTTAGTGGATGTCCCTGGTTCTGGTGTTGTGCGAGAGGGAAAGTAACTTCTCTCTATTCATTCCCTCCCATGAATAATTTTATACGCCTGGCAGTCCAATCCTAAACTGGCTGTCGGTGGCAGGGCAGGCGTGTGCACGGTTGCAAACAAGCCGTTTGGCACGTTGTGGCAGCGTGGAGGATCGTGGCACCAGCGGAGAGGCCTGTGCTGGCCTGCCAAGTGCCAGTTGGAGACCAGTGTCTGCTGGAGCAAGTTGGCTCACCATGGGCCAGTGGGAAAGGGGCAGGAGCAGCAGCGTCATGCAGCCGGAATGCTGGGAGGGACGAACGGGTGAGCGGCAGCCCGCCCGTTGCATCATGCTCCATTTCGCTGTCTCCCCCGCCCCTGCAGGGGCGGGGGAGACAGCGAAACGGAGCATGACGCAACGGGCGGGCTGCCGCTCACCCGTTCGTCCCTCCCAGCATTCCGGCTGCATGACGCCGCTGGGCAGGAGGGCACGTAATGGGGCAGAGGAGGGCGGGGAGGTGCGGATCAGGCTCTGGGCAGGGCTGGTGGCAGAGGATCCCGCTGGATCTTATCCCCGCTCCAAGCCCGATCCATGAGGCTACTCTTGCCTGCTCCAGTGATTTTGCTCATGCAAGGCCCCATAGCAGCTCCTGGGGCTTATCCTGAGGGAAAGGGATCAGAGCCTTCTTCCCATTGGGAGACGTCCAGTGGATGTAACGGAAGCCGTTTTGGCACCTCTGCATCGCAACGCGGAAGCATTGGTTAGGATTGGTCTGCCCACCACACATTCCCCCCTCCGATGCATTCTTTCTAGACTGAAGAGCCCCAAACGCTCCCCCGAAAGGGAGGTGCCCTGGCCCACTCATCATTTTGGGGTCTCTCTTCTGCACCGTTCCCAGTTCCACTATGTCGTTCTTGAGATGTGGTGTCCAGAACTGGACACAGCTCCAAATGTGGCCTCACAATCGATGTGTACAATTTCAGCTTCCTTGTTTGAGAGGACAGAACCTCCGATCCTTTGAGCGGACAGGACAGGGCTTAGCGGGTCTTGATGTGTAGCCCAGTTTCTATGGATTTTTCTCCACCTTGGAAAGGGAAAGGTCCACCTGCTCTCTCCTTGAGCAATCTCTTTTATTTAACCCTGTGCTTTCTCTCTCCTTCACTTTCAGCCATGGCAGATTCGTATTCCTACAGAGGTGGGAAGAAGGTTGCGGGATCCAGCAAGAACAGCTCAGACAAAGATGCCAACAGGGCCGAGTTCAAGATCAGCCCAGCGTATGAGCAACCAAGGCTTGGTAAGGTGGCCCCGTTTTTCTAGGGCAGTGATTTCCAAACGTTTCAGAGCGGGACCCACTTTTTAGATTGGCACTCGTGATGGGACCTACTGGAAGTGCTGTCATTAACCTGGAAGTGATGTCATGGCCGGAAGTGCCATCATCAAGCAGAAAGTGCTGTCAGGGTGACATAATCAAATGGCACCCCAAAAATGCAAACTGGCATTCTTGGACTGAAGCAGATGCCCAACCATGACACATCCCTTACACTGTTAACACTCACAAAAAGAGAACAGCAAGAGTAAAGCCTGCAGTTTCCAAGATGGCTGCTCCCAAATTTCCATGACCCACCTGACATCAGGTGGTGACCCACCAAGTGGATCCCAAGCCACAGTTTGAATAAGACTGTTCTAAGGGAAGTCGAGGCGGCTACTTTTACATCAAGGGAAACAACCACAGTCACACATGGGGAGGAGAACGAAGGGAACCCTATTTGAGAACAGATCAAGAACCTCAATGACTGTCCATTGAGAGGTTTTGAAGAAATTAGACAAAGTCAGAGTGCAATCCTACCGTATGCCGGCCTTGTAAGGCCAACATAGCAGGGCCATATCCACAGGCCCATTCGGAGGCAGCAGCAGCAGCAGCAGCAGCACGTGCAGGACAAGGGGAGGTTTTCCCCTTGCACCCGCGTAAGCCCCAGTAACCCCTATGGGCTTGCTTGGATCTGCGCCAGCAAAATAGCAGGTGCAGAGGAACGTGCACGGGAGCGGCCTGAATTGGGGCCACCATGGCTGGGAACTGGCATTAGGATATGGCACTACGGCCGTCCTGCGTCACAACCGCGTCATAACCGCCGTCTCCACCTGCTGTGCCGCCCAGTTACGCCCCCGGAATGCCTCTGGAATGCCCTCGCGGAGGCCCTGCTCTGACCAAGCAACGCCGGTGCTCAACTGGCTCATGGCTGGCGCTGCCAAGGGTCGCAGCAGCGCCCGAGCATTGGCACTGCCGCTTGTGCCGACAGCGCCATAGCGCCGACACGGATGCACTTTACAGCACGTTCACGAAGCGTTCGGCCAGCGCAAGAGCACAGCGCTTGTGCTAAGGGGGGTTTAAGATGGCGCTATCAGTTTGATAAGTAGGCTGGCCTTGTCTGAGGATTGAAAGTCAGGTTCTTTTTATATCCCAGTGAATTAACTGAATCACTAAAAAAAGCCCACAGACCCCAAATTATAACTGAACATATCCAACAGTTTATTGATTTATGGGAGACACAGCAAGGTACATAAGATTATGGAACAAATACAGGCACTAAATAAAGAGTAACATTGACAAAGCAATCAACATAAGATCATCAAACTAATAAATGTAAATCAAGCGAAATGTAAATCAATACAGCATAGCCAAATAATAGTATTTTGCAAAAGCCTGTCTAAAGTCTTCATTGCCCTGTACTTAAAGCCAAAAGCCTGGTTAGATTAGTTTCAGGTTGCAATCCCAAATGCATCCCCCAGAAAACAAATCCCATTAAATATAATTTACTTTGCCCGTGATCAATCCTGAAGGGGGACCAATGTAATCCGTAAAGGAAGTTCCCTAATGTAAAGGAAGTTCCCTTACTGTAATCCAGTAAGCTACCCCCCACTCAGTTAAAATAAAATTATAGTAGCTACAAAGACTGACTGGTGAAGATTGAGAAAGACCTTTTGGGAAAAAAGAACCCACATAACCTCAACATGCAAGTTACTCCACAACTGAGCTCATTTTGATGAGTGAAATGCTCCTTATAGGAAAAGAAAAACCAGTTGGGGCAAAAGCAGGAAAAGGAAAATAGAACTGGGAATAAAATGAATCCATAAGGAACTTATTAAAAAGTAGAATGAAAATGTGTCTTTTGGTCTCAGAGGGAACTGTTTTAAAACCAGGAGTTACCAAAGAATGGGAGAAAAAGCAAAAAACCTCTTTTCCTCCCCTGGGGTTTATTAGTGTGCAATCCTAACCCAGAGTTAGGCCGGCACAGTTAGTCCAGCAAAGTTTGGCTAACACAAGGGACACCATAAAGTATGTTTGGACCACTCTCAGAGGCCAGCACACAGACAAGTGCCATCCTCCCCGACTCCGAGTGTGGTCTAAACACGCATAACGCTAACCTTGTGCCGGCCTAACTTTGCTGGCCTAACTGTGCCAGCCTGACTCCAGATTAGGATTGTGCTCTAAAACTTGTTCCCATTTTAACTCAGCTTTACACCCCATTCCATTTCCCCAGATCTATGTTCCATATTGTGTGTTCCTATTGACCTATTAGCTTATGACCCATTTCGGATGCATTTGGCCCCTAAGAAAGCCTCCCTTGTTTTTAGTGTCATTTAAGAGTATTGACTATGTCCAGTTTTCTCCATGTGCCTAATGTGAAAAGCTGTGCCATTCAGTCCTCACCAGCCTTGTTTCATGAAATCAGGAGACCACTTTCTTACAGCCCAATTCTTTTCTCCCCTTCTTCACGCTGATGTAGTCGTGTGGAAGACAAGCACACTGTGTCCACTGTGTGTGAGGAGGCAGATTGTGAAGCTTTGGGAAAGGGGATTTAAATCCCTTCTCCCCTTAAGCAGTGATGTCATGCACCCACTACGCACCACTACGTGAGTACCGGTTCCTAGAAGTTGAGCTGGCACCGCCCCCGCTCCCTCCAGCCACGCAGATCCAGTGTCCCGGTTCCTCCTGCAGCCTCCCCCCAGCCCCAGCCCCCACGCGGTCTTTTTTTGGTCGCCTGTTCCCCCTCCTGCTCCTTGCTGGCTCCTTGCATTTAACATTAAAGTTAAATGGCTCCCTGTCCCAAAAGGGCTCCCAATCTAGTACAGTCTAGCCTGCTATTTAACCAGGGAACAGTTGAAGCAAAATATGTCTATACACATCTCTAGAAAGCAAAGCAATAGAAGTTAAATCAACACTAACCACAAGCTGAAGTTATTACAAACATGATCCCATCCATGGCAACAATCATGACCTCACTCCCGGCTGTGACCTCACTTCCTGCCATGACCTCACTTCCGGCTATGACCTCACTTCCTGCCACGACATCACTTCCAGCTTATGACGTCACTTCCGGTGGGCGGACCCCGACAAGTGCCAATCAAAAGTGAGTACCTGTACCTAAATCATTTGGATGACACCACTGCCCTTAAGCCTCCCACTTACAGGGTCTCTTAAGGAGTCTCTGCAATGGGTGTCCTCGGACCTCTGCCAGCTCTTTGACTGGTGCAAGTCCAAGGAGATAAAGAGGGTGGTAGACTCGAAAAAGAGGGGACAGGAGCACCATCGCTGCTGTATCCTCTACTCCTGAAGCCTGCCCACCCTGTTCCTCCCCCTCCCTACTCAGTTTTGCCCCCTTCCAACCCTTGCTGCTGCCGTACCTGCTTTGGCAGGTCCAGGGAGGTCCGCCAGTGGACAGGGAGCACGGCCATCTCTTCCAGCAGCACTTCCAAAATGTCTGTGCATGACAGCCCAATCCCGGAGTGGGTTGGGCTGTTAGTGGTCCTGTTGTGAAAGATGAAACGACTCAGTTTTCTTCATGCTCAACTTGGGCAGCCTCCCTGATGCCAACCTCAGCTTTACTTAGCTAAGAAAACTCTAAAGCTGAACTCTATCTAAGTAGACCTCGGGGTCCCGCTTCTGCTCAGGGAACCAGCTTGTCTTTAAGGCACAGCCAAGATCTTTCCAGGACCACTGACAAGGTGTGTCGAGTGTGTTGATTTTCAAGGCACATTGTCCATGTTTGTTCTCTGTTTGCAGGAAATGCAACCAATGACAAAGCAGAAGGCAAGAAGAAAGGGAGACCCAAAGCAGACAGCCACACTCTGAAGGATATTCCTGTAAGATGGTTAATTCACTTTTCTGGCAGTATATAAGGAGAGGGGGAACTTTTCAGGGCGGCCTGAAAGGCTCTCATCCTGGGAAGGTGCTGCACGCTGAGTCCCACCATTGGCTCCCCTCGGCTAGTACAGTAGTCTGTCCCCCTGTATCAGTGGGGAATACGTTCCAAGACTTTCTGGGGTTACCCGAAACCACAGATAGTGGCCAACCCTGTATTTACGGCTTTGAAAAACTGCCAGCATCACTACATTTGCACTTTGGGGCCATTATTAAGCAAAATTGGGGATGTTTCCACAACAGCACTGCAAAGACGCGGCAACGACTGCGGCAGATTCTCCTTTTCCCCTGTGCCTTTCTGGCCATATAAGGAGGGAGGCCTGGTTCTGACAGCCAGCAGGGGGCAGTTCATGTCAACTGGGGACCAGCCCATTTGCCCCCACCCAGTGAAGGGGAGGCTGAACCTTGGCTGGCCCATCTGACGGTGGGAAAGGAGTTCGAGGGAGGAGCTAGGGGGAGGCAATGGGTGACACCAGTGGTGACCACCTGCTCTTGGCTAGGTGGTAGGGGTGGGGATGAATATGCCGTACCTGGCTGAGAAAGGACAGGGCTTAAATGGGGCTCTGGACTTGCCAAAGGGAGAAGAGATGGAAGAAGGAAAATGAGGGCAGACCAAGGAAGCAGGGAGAGGTGGGGAGGAGGAGGAGGAGGAGGACAGAGGAACAGAGTATGGAGAAGTAAGTAGGAGGCTGGGACTGGTGAAAAAGAGCTGGGATCCCCTGGAAGGTCTGGCCTCAGGAAGATGACCAAAGGAAGGCCTGGGACTCCTAATATAAGGGGATTAGGCACCCCCACTGAGTGCTACTTGAAACTGCCAGGAGAAGGGAGTGGCAACAAGATGCAGGCATCTTGTTGTCTCATGTGCTTCCTGAGGCATCTGGTGGACCATTGCTAGAAGCAGGAAGCTGGAATGGATGGGCCTTGGCCTGATCCAGTGGGGTTCTTTTTATGTGCTTAAGGCCCGGATTGGGTTGCAAATTATTATATTTTCCCCACAGTCAGGATAGCAGATTACGTTTTATTTACCTCAGAATTTTACCTCAGAAATTTGCCTCAGAATGCCAGATGCAGGGCAGTGGCAACAAGATGCAGGTATCTTGTGTGCTCCCTGAGGCATCTGGTGGGCCACTGTGAGGTACAGGAAGCTGGAGTAGATGGGCCTTTGGTGTGATCCAACAGGGCCTATGTTCTTATTGAGGGGCATTGTCCAAGAGCAAGAGCCCTGGGTCTGGACTCAATCTCAGGCTGGGACTGGGAGACCGAATCACTTGCCACTGTCCCTTCAGAAGCGCTATTCTCAACCCTGCAAAGGTCAGTGGGATGTTTTGGACCACATGCTGTATGAATCTCTCCTTTTGTCCCCCGCAGCTGCCTCTGATGAACCAGTGGAAAGATGAGTTCAAAGCTCATTCCAGGGTGAAATGCCCCAACTCAGGCTGTTGGCTGGAATTTCCCAGCATCTATGGCCTAAAATACCACTACCAGCGCTGTCAAGGGGTAAGGAGGACAGAGGTTTGTGTTCCATTTTGGTGACCCCTATTTCCAGTTGTATTATTTCAATGTTCAGTACATCTGTCTTGCCCTGTTTAATCCTGTCAGGCTTTTGGTGCATTTCATAGGACTCAGAAACAAGAAGAGCCAGTGGCTAGGGTTTCTGTCAACTAGGGTTTGCATCAACTAGGGTTTGTGTCAACTGGTGGGGGAGCTCATTGCATCGCCCCCATGGTGGACCTCTTCCTATAACAGACCATGCAGAACTAATTAGAGAGCACAATGCTGAACTGGAGTTGGGGCAGCATAAGTTAAGCCAGCCCATTTTGGACAGCACAAGGGCCACCATAAAGCATGTTTGGACCACTTTCGGAGTTGGGGAGGATGGCGCACCTGTGTGTGCTGGCCTCTCTGACTCCGAGAGTGGTCCAAACATACTTTACGGTGTCACTTGTGCCGGCCAAACTTTGCTGGCCTAACTGTGCTGGCCTCGCTCCAGGTTAGGACTGCGCTCTGTCTTACCCATCAAATGATATATAACATGATGGTATTATTCAAAAATAATTTTCACAATTTTGACCAGTAGTGGTGTCACACACACACCCTCGAGTGCATCATCTGGTGCAGTCCACACACCCCGCGCCCCCTAGCGGCATGAGTGAGTCACCTACTCCAGCACCCAGTGTCCCAACCAGATTCTCCTGAGCAGCCCACAAAGAGGGCCTGAAGCGGGGAGGAGCCAGGAGCCAGCAGTGATGCTGGATCCCAACCCCCATCCCTGGGTTGCGCAGCCCCAATTCAAGCCACTGTGGGCTTGTTGGACTTACGCCTTCTGAGCAGCGGGCACAGATCTGAGGGCCCCCATCAGCCCATCACCCCAGGGCAAGGAGACAAATGTCACCTTGGTCCGTGGAGGCTCCAGCAGCCTTCCAACCTGCACTGGCCATCCAGCCTGCCTGTTCCAGTGCAGGTTAGATAAAGGTTCCCCCACGACTGAATGGTCTAGTCGTGACCGACTGTAGGGGGCGGTGCTCATCTCCGTTTCTAAGCCTGTAGAGCCGGCGTTTTGTCCGAGGACAAGCTTCCGTGGTCATGTGGCCGGCATGACTCTACGCCGTAGCGCACGGAACGCCGTTCCCTTCCCACGGAAGTGGTCCCTATTTATCTCCTTGCATTTAGGTGCTTTCGAACTGCTAGGTTGGCAGGAGCTGGGACAAGCAACGGGAGCTCACTCCGTCGCGCAGTCTTGAACTGCCAACCTTCCGGTCGGAAAGCCCAGCAACAGCGGATTAACCCGCTGCGCCACCACATCCCTAACCACCAGGTTAGGACTGCCCCCTAAATAAGCCTCCATTCTGCAAAGACATCCAGGTAGTTGTTGCTTTTCTTGTGTGTTTGGTTTTGTTAAGAATAAAATTAATGGGTAATATTTAACATACTCTCTCCAGAGAGACCTGCGAGAGTCCAGTATTAGCCTCTTTCTGAAGGCAGAGGGCCAAGGTTTTCCCACTTAGAAGGGTTTTGTAAGTGATAAGCAGCCCAATCCTATGCTAACTTTGCGTCCATAGGAGCAGTGGTAGCCAAGCGACTACTGCTGCATCCTGCTGGTGCTGGGCAAGCGCACCGGGCTGGCTCCTTGGGGGAAGGGGACGTTTGCCCCACGTGGAGGTCAGGACCTGGCAGGTCCATTCCCATTCTGCCCGTCCCCCACTAAGTTCCACTCTTCCACCCCGCCCAAAATTGGCACAACGCTGGTGAGGGGTAAACTTACCACTCGACGGTGTCACAGTGCCACCTCCAGGTGGCGGGACTTGGTGTTGGGCTGGTGTTGGCCCAGTGCGGATGGTAACAGCTTACCACTGGTGCTGGAGGTGCCCTGCGGCACCTTTTATGACAGAAGTGTGGGAGGTGTGCTTGTATCACCTGCGCTAAGCCAGCTAGGATTGGGCCCATAGTTAAGAGTGAATTTCATCTGGAATGTTGTTGACATGCTGAATGTTGGTTTTTTTAAAGATTGTGAGCCCTTGGGGATAGGGAGCCATTTAATTTTATTATTACTATTTGCCTGTATACCGCTTTGTGAACTTGGTGTTGAAAAGTATTGATTGATTGATTGATTGATTGATTGATTGATTGATTGATTGATTGATTATGCCCTGTTATGCTGTTTCTTTTGTTCTGTATTTCTGTTATTTTGGGTTACTTTTTATTGATTTGCTCCAGGTGAGTCTGGTTTTGGGAGAGCCAGCATAGGAAGATCAGTAGAAAAGAAATGGAGAAAATGGATTTTAAAATATGAGGGTTTCCCATTAATTGCTTTGGCATCATCAGGCAGCATGATGCTCTATGGTGGTCTTGTCTAGGTTGATTGAGGGCACGATCCTAAGCTGCGCTGGAAAGGCCAGTGACCTGAGCTGTATCTAGCGCAGCTTAGAAGCGGGCTGGAGCCTCCGCAGGGCAAGGACACGTTCATACCCTTACTCCTGGGTAGGTGCCTGCCATCCCAATGGGCACCTTGGCTTTGCGCCTGCTATTTAGCAGGTGCAGATCCGAAGATGCATGGCCCACCCCCACCCCTGCAAATTGGAGCCAGGCGGCCTGGGGACAGGGGCTTGGATGCAGCCCCTTGGCCCACCCACCCCTGCAGTGCAGTCTGGGGTGTCATTGGGAGAAGCCAGGAACCTCTGTGCGACCCAGAAGTGTGCCTTTTAGGGCTAAAATTAGTTCTGGAGCCTGGGAAAGAGCATGGTTTGACTGTGAAGGTAGGAAAGAAGGTAGGATTGAGACATACAAAATTATGCATGGAAGGGATAGAGTCGTTAGAGGGATGTTCTTTTCCCTCTCTCCAAACACCAGAACCAGGGGGCATCCGCTAAAACTGAGGGTTGGGAGAGTTAAAACAGATAAAAGGAAGTACTTTTTTACCCAGCGGGTAGTTAATCTGTGGAACTCCTTGCCACAGGAGGTGGTGATGGCATCTGGTCTTGATGCCTTTAAGAGGGGATTGGACAGATTTCTGGAGGAAAGGTCCATCGTGGGCTATAGGCAATGATGGATTGTGAAACCTCCTTACAAATGTGGTGGGCTGCTGGTACCGGGTGCAAGGGAGTGGCAACAGGATGCAAACATCTTGTTGTCTCCTGCCTCCCTGGGGCACCTGGTGGGCCGCTGTGAGATACAGGAGGCTGGACTAGATGGGCCTTTGGCCTGATCCAGCAGGGCTCTTCTTATGTTCTTATATGAAAGGCAATTTTGGTGCTTCTCTTTATACAGGCATTTTAATGTGGAACTTGGTATCCGGGGATTTTGGTATCCGCAGGCGGATCCAGAGCAGAACCTCCGCGGATACCAAGGCGCCACTTGTATTAAAAAACACTGCTCTCTCCCACCAGAGCAGTGCAGACCACTTCCAGATCCTGCCTCCTCGTGTGGCTGCATGTGGAGATCAGATCCCAGGCCCGCTCTGATGGCGCCCCCTTATCTGCTTTCCTGCAGAGCGCCGTCGTGGAGAAGCGGACCTTCCCTTGCCTGCACTGCGAAGCCGCCTTCACGTCCAAGACACAGCTGGAGAAGCACTGCCTGTGGAACCACCTGGACAGGCCGTTGCCGGCCGCTGCCTCCCCGGTGGAGACCAAAGGGCCGAAAGCGGCTGGCAAGGGCGGGGGCAGAAAAAGGTACCGGCCGTTGGCTCCGCGGCAGAGCAGAGGGCTGGCAGCTCCCCCGCGGACTGGGATGGAAGGGGGGGGGGTCAGGCAGGAGGCCGTGCTTGCTTGACTCCGCTTTCAACCAGCCCTCTGTGCTTTGCCCTAGAGCTGCCGAGGGTTCAGCTTCCCCCACCATCCATCCCAAACAGGCAAAGGTGGAGAAGGCCGTCGCCCTGCAGCGCCCCGAGAACGGAGAGTGTGCCGCGGTGAGCCAGGGCGGCAAAGAGCTCCAAGCCAGGGCAGGCAGAGGCAGCGCGGAGGGGGCCACCCCCGCTGCACAGCCGTCGGGCGGCAGAGGCTCCAGGCAACAGGCCGGCCAGCATGCCGTGGCACAGGAGGAAGACCCCGAGCGCATGAAGCACAGTAAGACTAGGGCACTGGGGCCCAGACGCCCAGCGTTCGAAAGACACAGACGCTCCAAAAAGGGTTTCTTTGGGGGGGGGCATGCAGGAACAAGACCTAAGCCCAGTGGCGTCATGCAGCCGAAATGCTGGGCGGGAGGAACGGGTG
>JAJKFI010000424.1:136201-167975 GCA_029204185.1 Lerista edwardsae
TTTCGCCGTCTTCCCCGCCCCGGGGGCGGGGAAGACGGCGAAACGGACCGGAACGCAACGGGCGAGCTGCCGCTCACCCGTTCCTCCCGCCCAGCGTTCCGGCTGCCTGATGCCGCTGCCTAAGCACATCAGTAGGCCCATGATTATCTAGAAATAATTTATCATGATTATTTGTCATAAATATCATGATTTCCCACACTTAGAAATAGCGTCATTGGGGGGGGGGGCACCCAGTCCTGATTAATGACTTTAGTCTGCCAGGGTCCCAATCCAGATCAGTTCCACACGCACCCGACCCCAGCCCCTGTTGTCCCCATTGAGGAGAAATGAGGACTTTCTGCTCAGCCTTCATTTTTTAAAAGCAAGACGTGACCCACATTATTTAGCCACTCTGCAGTTCAGAGTCAGGGGCAGTTCTACCAGGGGGGTGGGAAACGCTAACTTTTGCAAGTGCCTGAGCTCCTGTGTAATGTGGACCATCCCCCTCGCCTTCAAAGCCATTCGCAGCTCAGAGAGCAAAGTGAATGGCTGTGAAGGCAAGTGGAAGGGGCTGTTTTACCCAGTAGTTCAGACGCCTGCAAAACTTAGTGTTTTTCCCCCTCCTCTAGGAATGCCACTGTGTATGGTCAGTGCAGGGTGAGATCTGAGAAGCCAGAGGAAGGCAAAGCAGGACTGCATATCATCAGGATGGGATTTCAGTGCTATGCTTGGACCTACAGCTTGGCCCACGGCTAAAGAACACAGAATAAGAGCGCAATCCTAACCTGGAGTTAGGCCGGCACGGTTAGGCCAGCAAAGTTTGGACGGCACAAGGACCACCGTAAAGCATGTTTGGACCACTCTCAGAGTCAGGAAGGATGGCGCATGGTTGTGTGCCAGCCCCTCTGGCTCTGAGAGTGATCCAAGCATACTTCACGTTGTCCCTTGTGCCGGCCAACCTTTGCTGGATTAACTGTGCCAGGTTAAAACTGCACTCTAAATTATGCAAAGCAGAACTCCATTTGCAAATTGCTGCCTTTTGAATAAGTAGCCTTGTGCCGTAGCTGTGGGTGTTGTGCTCTGGACTTAACCGTGCAGGTGTTTGGACCACATTTTTATTTCTGATTTCTCCTTTTCGAGTTAGGAAGGAAACAGAAAACTCCTAAGAAGTTTACTGGGGAGCAGCCATCTATCTCGGGAACGTTTGGGCTCAAAGGTAACGTGTAAGCTGATCTCAAACCAACGTGTAGATCCTCGTCTTGTGCAGCACTTCTCAGCGTTCTTCTTACACTGACCTCTGTGGCCTTTGCCGCCTGTGGTGTCACTTCCGGGAGGCTCCTCTGGGTTTCTGCAGCTCTGTTTCAAGGGCAACTGTCTAGTAACGAATTATCTGTCCCTCTTCTACAACCGGCAAAATTTTCAGCCGCTATGCTCCAAACGTTCGCGGCACACCTGCGGACCGTTCACGACACACCGGTTGAAAATCTTTGCTCTAGTGCAGGGCTCGCCAAACGTCCCCCACAGCCTGGATCCAGCATTTGCTCAAATCCCCACCCCTACCCCGCGAGCAGTGTGTGTTCCATTCCACTGCTCTGTTGCCGTGTGCCAGGATCATCTGAAGACACAAGAACATACCTCTGAAGTCCCCAGGCACATAATAGGAGCACACGGCTCAGAGGCTGGAGTCCCTGGGGGTTGTGCTCCTCCTGCTCCCCACTTGAAACTCACCCACTGCTCCCATGTCCTTCTCCAATTGCTTATTCTGAATTAAGAATGAGCATTGAATAGGGCAGTCACAAAGTTTCACGCACACTGTGCTATTGTATTTCTTGCAACATCTCTGTAAGGGAGGTCAATATTACCCCTTCTTGTGCAGGTGTGTGTGGAAGGTGAGACTTGCATAAGGTCTTCTAATGAGGGTGCAAACCTTATCTGGTGTTGTGCTGGCACAGCGTTCTTGTGCCAGACCAGTGCTGTTGCAAAGATGCCATAAGGCGCATCTGCACCACAGATTGAAGCTGGGCTGGCGCAAGCAGCAGTCCTGGCTCACGAGTGCCACTGCGCTTGTCAGCTGCCGCGGTCGGTCAAGCACCAGCTTAGCTCTGCCGGTGCAGGGCCGTGCCAAGGACATGACAGAGGCAGGCGGGAGGCATGATGCAGCAGTGCCGTGGGTGGGGATGGGATATGGCCATTGTTAGGGTTAGCCCCAAATTGCTGCCCACATGGACTTGCACCTGATGTTTTGCGGGCGCAGATCTGAGCAGCTGGCTGGAGCTTACCCTGAAACAAGGGAAAAATATTTGCTCGCCCCGTTCTGAGCTGCGGCTGCCTCCTAATCTTGTTAGGAGGCAGCGCAGGTGAGCTGAGCCCTGTGTCTATGGCAGACGAGGTCTGAACTGGATTTATAGTGCAGTCTCCTCGCCACTAAATTACTCAAACTGACAGAAGAAGACCTCCCATTTAAGGAAGACCTGAAATCCCCCCTCCACAATGTAGGTGGAGAAGTGGGGCAGGAGTGTTTTGGCAAATGTTGTAGTGGGGCTTTGGCGTGGTAATGGCTGTACTTCTCCTGGTGACCAGCAGGTGGCAGTCACAGTTTCTTCCTCCCGGAATCCCCTCGCAGAACAACACCATGGTGTCTCATAGCATCATTCTAAGGGGGCGTCTGAGGGGAAAACGGTGACAGCCAACCACTGGAAGGAGTACGTTTGCTATGAAGCAGAGGGCAACAAAAAGGCTAGGTGGCGGGGCAGGGGTTTAGCCTTCTTTGTTCCCACCCCCTTAATGTTTGAAGCAAAAGTTCTCCTTACAGAGGTTCCCACTCATCCCTCATTCTCTTTCAAAACTCTCCCACAGGGCTGGCAAAAGCAGAGGACAAGGCGAAAGCGCACCGAGCAAAGAAGCTGGAGGCGGCCCTGAGCAGCAGTGGCGGCAGCAACCATGACGACTTGAAAAAGAAACTGGCAGCCCCTCCCAGCACGAAGAAGGAGGCGGCCCCCACCCCATCAGCACCTCCTCCAGCAACAGGTGAGCCATTTAGCAGATTTAGCCATTTGCCTCAGAATGCCAGGTGCTAGGGAGTGGCCACAGGATGCAGGCAACTTATTGTCTTGTGCGCTCCCTGAAGCATCTGGTGGGCCACTGTGAGATACAGGAAGCTGGAGTAGATGGTCCTTTGGCCTGATCCAGCAGGGCTCTTCTTAAGGCCCAGGTTGGGTTGCAAGTTATTATAGCTCCCTCCCCACAGACAGGATAGCAGATTCTGTTTTATTTACCTCAGAAATTTACCTCAGAATGCCAGATATCAGGGTGTGGCAACAGGATGCAGGCAGCCTGTTGTCTTGCTTACGCCCTGAGGCATCTGGTGGGCTGTTGTGAGATACAGGAAGTTGCACTAGATGGGATCGTGGCCTGATCCAGTGGGGCTATGTTCCTATGAGTACATGTCTGAAGAGGAGCATCTGATTCTGGTGGCGGTTAAAAAGAAATGCTGTGGAGAATCTTGACTGGCCACCAGTGTGTTTACCTCAGAATTTACCTCAGAATGCCAGATAGAGGGGAGTGGCAACAGGATGCTGGCATCATGTTGTCTTGTGTGCTCCCTGAGGTATCTGGTGCGTCACTGTGAGATACAAGAAGCTGGACTAAATGGCTCTTTGGCCTGATCCAGCAGGGCTCTTCTTATGTTCTTAAAGGGGCCTGTGTGGTGGATCCTGTCATTCAGGGTCCTTGCATTGCTGTGGTCTTCTCCTACAGTGGTTCTTTTCCACCAGTGGCTCTAGTACCACTAGTGGTACTCACAGTATGGTAGGCCTTCCTTGGCCCTGGATCTGTGATGACTGCATGGCAGTGTTCCTCCCGATCCAACCTTCTGGGAGAGTTCTGGTCGCCGCACCTCAAAAAGGACATAGTGGAGCTGGAAAAGGTGCAGAAGAGAGCAACGAAAATGATTACGGGGCTGGGGCACCTCCCTTATGAAGAAAGACTGCAGCGTTTGGGGCTCTTCAGTCTAGAAAAAAGGCGCCTGAGGGGGGACATGATTGAGACATACAAAATTATGCATGGAAGGGATAAAGTCGATAGAGGGATGTTCTTTTCCCTCTCTCAAAACACCAGAACCAGGAGGCATCCGCTAAAACTGAGGGTTGGGCGAGTTAAAACAAATAAAAGGAAGTACTTTTTTACCCAGCGGGTAGTTAATCTGTGGAACTCTTTGCCACAGGAGGTGGTGATAGCATCTGGTCTTGATGCCTTTAAGAGGGGATTGGATGGATTTCTGGAGGAAAGGTCCATCGTGGGCTATAGGCAATGATGGATTGTGCAACCTCCTTACATTGATGGTGGGCTACTTCAGAGTACCGGGTGCAAGGGAGTGGCAACAGGATGCAAGCATCTTGTTGTCTCATGCCTCCCTGGGGCACCTGGTGGGGCCGCTGTGAGATACAGGAAGCTGGACTAGATGGGCCTTTGGCCTGACCCAGCAGGGCTCTTCTTAGGTTCTTATGAGAGGATTTGGCTGGGAAGATGCTTTGCCAGTGACCAGGAAGTCTGTGCAAGTGTCTGGCCCTTCAAAAGAGGCATGGTTTGGGGAAGGAGCGGCCAGCAGGCAGCAGCCACTGAAGAAGCCTCTCCCTTGACGCAGGGACATCTGTGGGGCAGGCAGCCTGTTTCTGTGCACAACTGTCTCTGGTGGCAAAAGTGAAACCTGCAAAAGCTGGTGTCTGGAACCGTAGTACTTGCTTGTGACCCGTGACATGCTCAGGGGTTGTCAAGGGGTGCCGTCTGTTTTGAGGTGAGAAGAGCCAGCAGCTAGCTTCATTTGGCTTAAAAAAAGGTGTGGATGGGCAGAAGTAATTGTGGTGATACGATGGTGGTCATCGTAATTACTTCTGTGGCAGGGCAGCCAGGCACAGCGACAGCCAGGACCGCTATTGCTTGTTGTACAAATGGTTGAAAATTCTGGCTCTGGGATAATGAGCCGTAGCCAGCATCGTCATCCGCAAATGAACTCCCGGAACGCTGGGAGGGACTTACGCGGGGCTTTGCTGTGATTGGCTGCCCGCCCGTTTCATTCCGCGGCTGCCCTGGCCTCGAGGGGTGCCTGCTCACTGGGGGAGACAGGTGGGGGGCACGCCGGGTGCCTGGGCAAGCAGCGGGGGGCCGCGCCAACTGGGGGCAGCCCCCCCTTGAGGCCAGGGCAGCCGCGGAACGAAACGGGCGGGCTGCCAATCACGCGAAAGTCCCGCCCACGTCCCTCCCAGCGTTCCGGGAGTTCATTTGCGCATGACGACGCTGGCCGTAGCCTGTCTATGGGAGCTCCACAACTGTATATTGTAGCCTGTATGTTGGGGGCTACACACCTCGCAGCAAAGTATGACTATCATAAGCAGGTGGTGGCAGGTGCGTGGATTGTTCAACTGCACTGATCAGGAAGATGGTGCTGACTGCAGCTCTCTGATCAGAGCACTTTGGCAGCAGACGTGATTTCTTGGCATGCTCCATATATCTTGTGTGAAATTGCACCGAGCAACACCAGTCCCCTGGCCTACATCCTGCTGTGGCCAGAGTGCCAAGTTCAATTGTGGCAAACCTGGGCTCAGGTCCCAGCCCAGCTGTGGCACTCAGGTGCGATCCTAACCTGGAGTTAGGCCAGTTTAGTCAGGCCAGCAAAGTTTGGCCGGCACAAGGGCCACCATAAAGTATGTTTGGACCATTCTCAGAGTCGGGGTGCCAGCGCACAGACGTGCGCCATCCTCTCTGACTCCAAGAGTGGTCCAAACACGCTTTGCGGTGTCCCTTGTGCTGGACAAATCTTGCTGGCCTAACTGTGCCGGCCTAACTCCAGGTTAGGATTGTGCCCTCCGAGCTGGTTCAGACTTCACCTATTTAACTCGGGTCCTATAGAACATGCCCAGATTTAAATGGCAAGATCCACATACAGTGCCAGCAATTGTGAATGCCAAACCGTCATTGTTTCCCTTTGACATGCATAGAATTGGCCACTGGGAAGGGTTCAGGCTATTGCATCACCGTAGATTGTAGAGAAATCTGGCCAGTGAAACATAAGTGGACTGTTTGTTGTTTTTGGCAACGCATGAATGCATTTTAAGGCTCAGCAGCAGCAGTGGAGTGCCCCAGGGATCTGTCTTGGGGCCGGTGCTTTTCAACTTGTTCATAAATGACCTGGAGACAGGGACAAACAGCAAGGTGGCCAAGTTTGCAGATGACACAAAACTTTTCCGGGTGGTAAAAACCAGAGACGACTGTGAAGAGCTCCAGAAGGATCTCTCCATGTTGGGGGGAATGGGCGGCAAATTGGCAGATGCGTTTCAACGTAGACAAGTGTAAAGTGATGCACGTTGGGGCAAAAACCCAAAACTTCACCGATAGGCTTATGGGTTCTGAGCTGTCTGTGACAGGTCAAGAGAGAGATCTTGGGGTGCTGGTGGACAATTCAATGAAGGTATCAACCCAGTGTGCGGCAGCAATTAAGAAGGCCAATTCCATGCTTGGGGTCATTAAAAAAGGGGTTGAGAATAAAACAGCCAATATTATCACGCCATTGTACAAATCGATGGTAAGGCCGCACCTGGAATATTGTGTACAGTTCTGGTCGCCGCATCTTAAAAAGGACATAGTGGAGTTGGAAAAGGTGCAGAAGAGAGCAACAGAAATGATTACGGGGCTGGGGCACCTCCCTTATGAAGAAAGACTGCAGCGTTTGGGCTCTTCAGCCTAGAAAAAAGGCCTGAGGGGGGACATGATTGAGACATACAAAATAATGCACGGAAGGGATAGAGTCGATAGAAGGATGTTCTTTTCCCTCTCTGAAAACACCAGAACCAGGGGGCATCCGCTAAAACTGAGGGTTGGGAGAGTTAAAACAGATAAAAGGAAGTACTTTTTTACCCAGCAGGTAGTTAATCTGTGGAACTCTTTGCCACAGGAGGTGGTGATGGCATCTGGTCTAGATGCCTTTAAGAAGGGTTTGGACGGATTTCTGGAAGAAAAGTCCATCATGGGCTATAGGCAATGATGGATTGTGCAACCTCCTTACATTAGTAGTAGGCTACTTCAGAGTACCTGGTGCAAGGGAGTAGCAACAGGATGCAAGCATCTTGTGTCTCATGCCTCCCTGGGGCACCTGGTGGGCTGCTGTGAGATACAGGAAGCTGGACTAGATGGGCCTTTGGCCTGATCCAGCAGGACTCTTCTTATGTTCTTAATTCTCACTTGAAATTTGGGAGAGTCAGGTTGCTAACTGGGGATCCAAAGTGTCATCCCCCTCACCAGCTTCCCTCTTTCCCCCCCACTGTTGTTGCCTGTTTCAAAGCATAGTCGCAGTGAAATTGGGGGTCCGTTTAGACTCATCTCTGTAATCTGCCATTGATGGAGTCGCAGAGCTACAGAGGGCCGATGTGGGGAGTACTGCTGGTCCTGTAACATGCTGTGTAAGCAACTCCTCCCACTTGCCTTCAGAGCCATCCCCTGGCCGTGATGGCGAGTGGAAGGAGCAGCGTAGACAGCGTGTTGTGATGCCTGCAGTAATTACCGCCAACGCCCCTTGTAGTGATGCAACTGCATTGATGATCAGTTATACCCAGTCGTGTCATCTAAATGATTTAAGAACAGGTACTCACTTTTGATTGGCACATGTCGGGACCCGCCCACCGGAAGTGACGTCATAAGCCGGACGTGATGTCGTGGCAGGAAGTGACACGAAAAAAGCCCTTTTTGAGGCCTCAGATGATTTTAAACTGACCCAACAGTTGCAACAGTATTCCACAGCACCCCCAGAACATGTGAAGGAGGCCTGGCATCATGTTAAAACTCCAGAGCAACTCATTTTTCAGTGGCAAGGAAAGGCAAGGCTCCGCTCGCTGCCTGCCTGCCTGCCTGGCTCTGAGAACATGCAGGCATCTCAAACATGCAGGAAATTCAAACGTTGCAGAGGGCGGAGTCGACGAGTGGGAGGGCAAATCGGCGGGGCCAGCTGTAATCCTAGAAACCGGTACTCGCGTATCCCCGCGTACCCCCTGCATGACATCACTGGTTATACCATTGAATTGCATGGATATTTTCTGTCCTTGTCCTTAAAAAAATCCCATGGATTGTGTTTGTTACCGGCCTATGTGGATTGTCCTTCCAATCCCCTTTTTTTGGGGACCCAGCAAACAGACTAAACGCAGGCCAGGCAAAAACGTGGTTCTCTGGGGCTCTCTTCCCAGCTTCGGGCAGGCAGGAGTTCCCACATAAACACAGCTGCAGCCTCTTCCAGCTGTTCCGCATTCCCGGCATTGGAGGGCTGATCCGCGGGAGTCCGGTCAAATAAACGGCTCAGCAGGCCTCACTTTGGCCCACTTCCACTCCGCTACAGCGGGAGCCGAGCCAGGCTCACATTGGCTGGAGGTCATGGCACAGCCCTGCCTGCTCTGGCTCCGCACTCTCATGTTGTATGCGTTTGTTCACATTTATTAACCAGTTAACCCAGCACTAAAGCTCAGGGCAATTAAAATTTGAAATTAAAATCGTCTTTCCTCATGTCACCCTGCCTCTTCTCCAAGACTAATGTAGCTTCTTCCTGCCCTCTTGTCCACTTCCGTGTAGGCCATGTGCAAGGGACTTGTGCCAGATCAAAGGGGGTTGGGATTGCGCCCTGTGTGGCCATATGTGTTTGATTGTGTTTTTTTCTTTTTGGTAAATATGAAGGTTCCAGCCTGGTTCAAGACCTCTGTATGAAAGGAGGGAGAATTTAACCCTTTCTCCCTGCCTCAGATGCAGGGCCCCTTCGGTTCCTATGTACAGTACCTAGTCTGGCTACGCATGCACACACAGACAGACAGACAGACAGACAGACACACACACACACACACACACACACAGAGCTCAAGGAGTGGATTTACCCAGTGGCGTCATGCAGCCGGAACGCTGGGCAGGAGGAACGGGTGAGCGGCAGCCCGCCCGTTGCGTTCCGGTCCATTTAGCCGTCTTCCCCGCCCCCGGTGGAAGGACACCGCTGGATTTACCCACTGTTGGACTTTCCTCTGTGCACCGAAACCCACCACCACCCTTTCCCTCTCTCTAGTGACTCCAGAAGAGCAGTGGCAGCGGATGATCAATGAGCATGGAGAGGTCGCCTGCCCGACCTGCAGCATGATCACCAGGAAGACCATCCTTGGCCTGAAGAAGCACATGGAAGTCTGCCAAAAAGTAGGACATTGCGCACTGATTGAAAGCCTTCCTTCCCACCTCCTTCCAAGGTTAATTAGGCAGCTGAAACCATGAATACGCAAAACTGATCGGCAACCCGTTCTCCTGGCGTGCAGGATTGAGGAGGGAGTAAGGCAGAGGTTCCCAAAGTGTGCCCCCTGGCGCACTCACAGGGCTACTGAATGGCACCGCATGGCCTCTTCTCCCTGGCTCGCCCAGCCAACATGGTGCGAGATCTCGTGAGATGTCAGCCCGGCAAGCTGGGAAGAAGAGGCCACGTGGGCGTCCCTGTGTAGTTGCGTTCCGGGAGGAGGAGTTTTTCAGGCACCTGAAGCACTGTGTAAAGTGGCCCCGCCCCCTCACCTTCAGACCCATTCACTGCTACAGGAACAAAGTGGAGGAGATGCTTCAGGTGCTTTAGGCACAGGAAAGCATTGTTCTCTGCTCCCTCCCTGAATGCCACTGCGCTTGTGTGTGCAAAGAGTGCTCGGGCCTCTGGAGTAAGGGGTTGCTTCCATTCCCCATTGCACAGAAGCAACCGACCTACGTCCCGTCTTGCCCTGTGTTGCAGACCGTTGGAAATGAAAACCCCTCCCCCAGCCCGGAGTCTGATTTGGCCAGGGGCAGCCGGTTGCCGATGCCTGCCCACCTCGGCGGTACTTGCCGTCTTGTTCGTAGAGAGAGAGGGGTCAGCTCTCCACCCTGCCGGGAAGTTCCTCCGATGTGGAAGCTGCACCCCTGAATTTCAGGCGTGACTGAGGTTGGATGGCGGATGGAAGGCTCCCGAAAGCTCCTCCTTTATTTAGCATGACTTGCTGCGCACTTGGGCTGATCGGAGCTGCCCTCTGCCAAGCCTAGTTGTTGACCTGCACCCTGCACCTTGTCCGCTTCCAGACCACCTCCAGGGCTCACAGGGCCTGTTGGGTGGATGCGGGTCATGGAGATAGAATTCACTGGAGACGGCATGCCCGTTGATTTAATAGGAGCCGAGTGAAGCCACCTGGGGTAGACAAAAATGGCTGACTCAGATCATCGCCGTGAGGGAGGATTGCCGTGAATTAGTATACTCCATGCTTATTAAATAGTACTACAATTCCCCGGGCAGCTCCCTTGCAAAAAGATTCCCCTGCGCGTACTGTTTCGGACTGAATAAAAATAAAAACTTACGAAAATAAAAACATGTGATGTGATAATGTTTCGTGTGGAAACATTGTTTGTAACCTTATTACCCGTATGCAGAACACGCAGGCATGATTAAAAAGGTTGAGTTTAACTTTTAAACACGTGAGGGAGATTTTTATTTGAGAATTCGCGGCAACCCTCACGGCGATGCTCTGAGTCAGCCATTTTTGTCTACCCCAGGTGGCTTCAAGATGGTGACGTCATGCCGTCTCTAGTGAATTCTATCTCTATGGTGCGGGTGATGTCCTGCACCAACCCACCAGCTTCGCTGAACCAGACCTCCACCGCCTTCCTACCAGCCTCCCCCTTCCCAGCAGCTGCTGCTGCTTCTCCTCCTCCCTCCCAGGATTTTGAAACCAGAGGATGGGGGGGGGGGCTAGAGCAGACCATTACTCTGGTCTCTGTTTCTCCCCGCTTTCTCCCCAGCCAGTCACGCCGTCTCCCTTTCCAACGGGCAGAGCAGGCCACCCTGTTGGAGGAGGAAGATGAGGATGGCAAAGCCCCTGTTGCCACAAAACGGGGGGGGGGGGGATGAGCAGGAAACACAGGGGAGCCACAGGAAAAGGAGAGAGTGGTGGGGTTGGGGTGTGCTCTATGCACCAGAGGGAGAAAGATGGCTGCTCACACTGGGTGAAGGACGCCATTTTGCATTTCCATACAGTCCTACCCATGCTCTCAGGTCATCTGAGGAGGCCCAGCTGACTGTGCCACCACCAGGCGAGGTGAGGGGGGTGGCGGCCAGAAACAGGGCCTTCTTGGTGGTGTCTCCACGACGGTGGAATTCCCGCCCCTGGGAATGAAGAGCAGCTCCCTCGCTAGCAATATTTCAGCAGGGTCTTGAGACTTTTCTCTTTAAGGAGGCATTTTATTAAGTTGTTGACATGTTGGGCTGGCATTTTAATTTAATTAAAATTTAATCTTTAATCTTTAATTTTAATAATTGCAAGATCCATTGGGGTCTGCTGTTCCCGACTGTTTGTCATTGTTTTAATTTATATTCTGTATACTTTCTACTCTGTTGTATGCTGCCTTGGGTGCCCTAATATGGGGTAGAAATGCAGGGTGTAACTCCTATTATTATTATTATTATTATTATTATTATTATTATTATTATTATTGATGATGATGATGATGATGATGATGATGATGATGATGATGATGATGCACAGGTTCAGGCACCATGGAGACCTGATGCCTTCTGGCCTGCATTACTTTTTTACCCTCTCACAGAAAGCTGTTCTGGAGTTCCAGAGTCTTGCCCAAAGCCACACCAAGCAGGTTGAGCCCCCTAAATCGGCAGTATCAAACATCCAGCACAGCCAGTCCTGAATGCATTAACGCTGTCCCAGAATCAGGGTGTTGCGGGATTCACTGACCCAGAGACAATTTCCTTTTTGCACCGGACTGGGGAGCTTCTTGTTGCCTGCATGTACTTTTCCACCCTTTTGTGTCCTACAACACGTTTTTCCTGTTTGGGTTCCGGCCAGAAAGGCAAACGTCCCGGCCAGGCTTTTGCGCTGAAAGGCGCCTGTTGATTCTCGCTCTGTTCTCTTCAGCTGCAGGATGCCTTGAAGTGCCAGCACTGCAAGAAGCAATTCAAGTCCAAGGCGGGACTGAATTATCACACCATGGCCGAGCACGTCAACAAGGTAAGGGCAACCCTTGTGTGCTCTGCTTTGGTGTCAGAAGAACACAACGTTTCAAAATGCCGCTCCGCATTCTACAGTGGCGTCTTCTCGGACCTGCGCAAGCTATTTTGCTGGTGCAAGTCCAAGGAGATCCCTTTCCCGGGCCTGATCTGCAGACTTGGATTAACGCAGGCTTGTACCAGCTAGAGAGATTTGTGTTGCCTCATTACACCTGCTGGGGCTTACCCCAGGGAAGGGGGCACATGTCCCCGTACCTCGAGGAGACCTCCAGCAGCCAAAACTCCCGCTTGGGAAGCAGTTCAGCTCACGCCAGCTCCATTGCATAGCTGCAGAGGAGCAGTTTGGATTGGGCCATACTTCTTTTTCAAAGGGAACAGCCGTCACATCTGGTTGTGCGAATTCCACACATTATTTAAACATTGTGTGTAGAAGTATCTTGGTTTTGGTTTCCATTCTCGAACCTGTTCCTAATTCATTCGATGGCTCTTACAGATTTATGAGAGAGGGTGAAGCAGTTCCCCTCTCAGGTTTTCAGAGCATGATGATCAGCATCGTCATTCAGCCGGAATGCTAGGCGTGGGGAGCGGGGGAGCAGCAGCTCGCCCGTTCCCCACGCCTAGCATTCCGGCTGAATGACGACGCTGATGACGATCCAGACTGGATGAGTCTGATGCGGTGGTTGTGGCGGAGACAGTGGTCGCTTAGCAATCGTTACACACCAAAGGGCTTTCCTTGCCAGACTTGAGCTTCTTGGCCACCAGCCTTGGGGAGGGCACGAGCGGGTGGATAACGCTGCAGCCTCTCTCGGTTCCTTCTCTCCAGCCTGTTCCAGTGGAAGCTGCTGCCGCTGCTCCCCTTCATGAACACGAAGAGCGGGAGAGGCTGCGGAAAGTGCTGAAGCAGATGGGAAAACTAAAATGCCCCAACGAGGTATTTCCTTTGCTCTTGGCTCACCTTTCCACCACGCGCACCAGCAGGGTCCGGGGGAACAGTCTGCATCTCCAGTGCATGTGCGCAGAGAGGAACGTCCCGCTTGGCAATCACGGTGTCCTGAGTGGGAAGCTCGCCCAAGCTCAGGCGGAGGGCAGAGACATGGGTGCATGCTCTCCTGTGGGGCCCCGAGCATCCTTGAGCCACCTCGGCAGCACATAAACGAGGCTTAAGTGAATCTCAGGTACACTGCCTAGGTGCAGTGATGTCATGCAGGGGGAACGCGGGGGAACTCAGTTGCACTAGTTAAAATTAGGGCTGACTCCGCCCACTTCACTCTCCCTCCTCCCCCCTCCCAATTCCTCTGCAAAGAGCTTTTCTTCTTGGTTGGCCGGCACTCAGAGGGTTAAAGGGAGCGACTCCGGATTCCTAGGGGGGCGAAGGCAGTGATGTCATTCAGGGGGAACGGACCAGAACGGGCGTCCCGGATCCTAACGGGCTCCGTGGCTGGTTCCGGGTTCCCGACAAGTGCCAATCAGAAGTGAGTTCCTGTTCCTAAATCATTTGAATGACACCACTGCCTAGGTGGTAATGCTGGTGGTAATGCCGGGGTGGGGTCACGAAAGAAGCCAGCAGGGTGCATCTACCCGTGTCAAGCCACAGACTCTAGTCTGCTTCTTTGCTGGGCAACTTGTGAACTTGGATGCGGACTGACTCCTGGAGTACATTTCTGACTCTCCATCCAAAACACACTTAAGAAAAATGCTATACAACTAGGGCACAATCCAAGGACGCCCTTGGGCTGGCACATGTCAGTTGCGTCCGCATCGGGCTCTCGCAAGCATGTCATAAGGCACGTCTGCACCAGCCCAAGAGGCACTGAATCGGCACAAGCACTCGCACCAAGCCAGTTCTGCGACGGGAGGCAGCAGGTAAACTGCCCCCACGCTGACCAGGTTTGGCCAGCACAGGGGCTTTTGGGGGCAGGGGGAAGGTGGGAGGGAGGCAGAACAGGGTGGGGGAGGGGGAAAGGGCAGTCCCGTGGGTGGGGTGGCCTGGGAAGAAGCATCCAGATCTGGTATTTATGCCGGATCCAACCCCCCGTCTCCGGGCTTTGCAGCCCCAATTCAGGCCACTGCAGCTGACTTGGATTTGCGCCTGCTAGTTAGCAGGTGCAGGTCTGAGCAGCTGCATCAGGCTGCCTGCAGCTTAGCACAGGGGAAGGGGACATTCATCCCCTTGCCCTGTGCTAAGCTGCTGCTGCCTCCTAACTTGATTAGAAGTACAGTCCTAAACTGGAGTTAGGCCGGCATAAGCTAAGCCAGCAAAGTTTGGCCAGCACAAGGGCCACCGTAAAGCACTTTTGAACCACTCTTGGAGTCAGGGAGGATGGTGCACATCTGTGTGCTGGTCTCTCTGACTCCGAGAGTGGTCTAGATATACTTTACGGTTTCCCTTGTGCTGGCCAAACTTTGCTGGCTTAGCTTATGCCAGCCTAACTCAGTTTAGGATTGCGCCTTAGGATCCAGTGCAGGCCAGCCACCCTAACTGTTCCTGCCCAGGTTAGGATTGGACTGTTAGTCCAGTTCATTCCCAATTCAAACCTCACAGGAATGAGCATCTAGCTTCCACATGTGGCCCAGTTCACACGCATTAGAAAACTATGGGTAACGTTATGAGAAGGCACCACAGCAAACCTGTGTGCTCTCTGCTTCTCTCTTCTTTTGTGCAGAAGGGGAGAAAGTTTCTGTTCTCAGCTGGTAGCAAAACACATTTTCCCTCCCTTTCCATCTGACTACAAAATATAAAACCAGAATCTGACCCTTGACAATTTAGTTCTGCGGTTTTGTCCAACCCACAAATTATGGGTTTTGTACAACCCACAGTTTCCCATACTCCAACACAACAGGAAACTGAGAGCAATCAGAGGGACTTCCTCCCATCTCTAGCCTGGCTGGCTTTGAAAGGCCTTCCAGCCTGCTTGTGAGACTTCCTGTTTTGGCTGTAATGGGGGAAGCGCCCCCATTGTTTGAGCAATGGGGTTCTCTCATCCTCTTTGTTTCAGCGTGGTGGGTGACTGTTGTTAGGGCAGGTGTGCCCATGTCTCTTGGGTGTGGGCTAACAACCCCAGTTATTTTGTTGGGCTTTGGGATGAAACTGAGATGAAATCAGTCCCTGGACAACATGTATGGATAAAATGATGATGTTGATGGTGATTCAGGGCACAATCAGTGGTGCAATTCAAATGAATTAACAACCGGTTCTATGACATCATAGCCGGAGCCAAAAAAAACCCAAAGCCAGCCGGAGGTAAGCGAGTGGGCGGGGCCCGGCCATTTAACAACCGGTTCTATAGAACCTGGGCGAACCCCCTGAATTTCACTACTGGGTGCAATCCTAACCTGGAGTTAGGCCAGCACAGTTAGGCCTGCAAAGTTCAACCGCCACAAGCACCACCGTAAAGCGCATTTGGACTACTCTCGGAGCCAGGGAGGATGGCGCATGTCTGTGTGCTGGCCTCTCTGACTCCAAGCATGGTCCAAACATACTTTATGGTGTCCCTTGTGCCAGCCAAACTTTTCTGGCCTAACTGTCCCGGCCTAGTTCCAGGTTAGGATTGTGCCCTTAGTATTGAATCCTTGGAATGAACAAACCACCCCTGAGAGAGCACTGAGATGAGGAAGTGTTTGATTGTTCTTGTTGTTATCAACTTTGACAGTCCACCTGTTTGTGTGAACTGGCATTTTTTTTGGAGGGGAGGGGGCTCTAACTAGTTTGAATTCTAGCCAAGAATTTAGGAACTAGTGCGGTATCATTGCAATCAGTTGCGTGTTCCCAATAGTTTTGCTTTTTGCATCTGTTCAGTTATTGTCTTATCTATGCCAGCCATGTCCAAATGTTTCTTTAGGACCCTCAGACTTGCACCTAGATTGTTGTTGCTTCCTTCCCCCCCCCCCCCCGTTGTTGTTGATGATGACGATGATTATTATTATTTATATACTGTTCTTTATCCCCCCAAAAAAATTTTCATGAAGCAGTTTAGACCAGTGGTTCTCAATCCGTTTAGTACCAGGACCCACTTTTTAGAATGACAATCTGTCTGGGACCCACCGGAAGTGATGTCATGGCTGAAACTACCGTCATTGTGACATCAAGGCCTGCTGTTTCCTGAGAATGCAACAATCAGTTGCGTTATTCCTCAGCCATTTTCCAATAGCAAAGAGAATCAGAAAGAGAAGAAAAAAGCCTCTTTACAACCTTGACACAAGCAAAACAGCCACAGAGCCCTCCCCCTTTCTAGTGCCCCATCTTCCCATACTTGGAACTATGGCTGCGCTAGGAGCTATGTGACCCACCTGAAATTGGCAGGGGCCCACCTAGTGGGTTCCAACCCATAGTCTGAGTTGGGTTTAGACAAAAACAATTAAATGGCTCCCTGTCCCAAAAGGGTTCACAAGAAAAACCACCAGCAAACTATCACTAGACAAGGCACTGTGCTGCTGTGAAGAGGGACAGTGACTCCCCCCCCCACTAAATATAAGAGGAGCCCCACTTGAAAAAGTTGAGGAAATGCAGATGGGATTCACAGGAGCCATGTGCATTGGCTTGCGCACAGCAATGGGATCTACAAACGACTTGGGGGAATGGAGGGCGGGACTTAGGCGGGACTACCGTTTGATTGGCAGCCCGTCCGTGCACTTCCGCTTTTGTTCCGCTCGCCCCGTGGCCGTCCCTGGCCTCGGAGGGGGCACCTGCTCGCCCTGGGCAGGCGCCCCCTCCGAGCAGGCGCCCCCTCCAAGGCCAGGGACGGCCGCGGGGCGAGCGGAACGAAAGCGGAAGTGCACGTACGGGCTGCCAATCAAACGGTAGTCCCGCCTAAGTCCCGCTCTCCGTTCCCCCAAGTCGTTTGTAGATCCCATCACTGCTTGCGCGCACACACACACACACACATACACACACACCAGCAGGCAGGCTGCGTCACTCTGCCGTTGCTTCTCTCTCTGCAGGGGTGCGTCGCCACCTTCTCCAGCCTTATGGGCTACCAGTACCATCAGAAGCGGTGCGGGAAGCAGCCGGAAGAAGTGGAGAAGCCTGTCTTTGCCTGCCCACACTGTGGAAAGACCTACAAGTCCAAGGCCGGGCACGACTACCACGTGCGGTCAGAGCACCCGTCCACGGTGAGGTCGCTTTTGCGCCCGGAGCTCCCCACCACCACTTCTCTTTGCGGGTCGCTGCTTGTCTTCTTCTCGCTTGCCTTTTGCAAAGCCCTTTGCAGTACTTGCCAAATTTGCACTTAGGGGATCACTTTACACATCTGGGGGAACTGAGATGGATGGGAGCCAGACGAGGGCCTGAGGCGGCCCCTTGGGCACAAGCCAGAACCTCCATTTTGCACAGAGGGAGTTCAGATTCTGCACTGTAAAACAAAATCCACGCAAGCAACTCTTTGTGCAAAAAGTTTGTTTTACATAATTATCCTTGAGCCAGAGCGCAGTCCTAACCTGCGCTGGAATAGGCAGGCCGGCTCACCTGCGCTGCAGGCTCACCTGCGGCTCACCAAATGATGTTAGGAGGCAGCAGAAGCTCAGCGCGGGGCAAGGGGTAGTTAATAATTTTACCCAGCGGGTAGTTAATCTGTGGAACTCTTTGCCACAGGAGGTGGTGATGGGATCTGGCCTGGATGCCTTTAAGAGGGGATTGGACGGGTTTCTGGAAGAAAAGTCCATTATGGGCTATAGGCCATGATGGATTGTGCAACCTCCTTACATTAGTAGTAGGCTACTTCAGAGTCCCGGGTGCAAGGGAGTGGCCACAGGATGCAAGCATCTTGTTGTCTCATGCCTCCCTGGGGCACCTGGTGAGGCCGCTGTGAGATACAGGAAGCTGGACTAGATGGGCCTTTGGCCTGATCCAGCAGGGCTCTTCTTACGTTCTTATGTTAAGGGAGTGGCCACAGGATCCCAGCATCTTGTTGTCTCATGTGCTCCCTGTGGCATCTGGTGGGCCGCTGTGAGATCCAGGAAGCTGGACTAGATGGGCCTTTGGCCTGATCCAGCAGGGCTCTTCTTATGTTCTTATGAAGAATTAGAAGAATTAGATACCTTTATTGGCATTAAGATACAAACAACGCATTCACACAGATTGTGACCGTAAGACCCCTAAATTAGCAGTAGCAATGCTGTTTAGAAAAGCAGCAATTCTCTTAATCATTGTAGGCTCAGTGGAGTCGAGGAAACGTCTCAACCTTAAGGAGTCAGGTATTCTGGGAGTGGGGCCGGAGCTTGGACCAAAAAACTTATATCGCTCGTCTGAAAAACGCGGGCAGTGAAACAAGGAATGCTCTAAAGTTTCAACCTCACGCATATCGCAGGGGCATAGTCTTTCAGCAAATGGTGTTCTTTGATATCTGCCCCTGGTTATCGCTGATGGTAGGACATTGCAGCGTGCGAGGGAAAGAGCTCTTCTCAGTTGGGGCTTCTCCAGGAGAGTTAGGTACGTTGGCATTTTTCCAGTCTCCAGAGGGATTTGAAAGTATAATGGTGAGCAGCGACGATTTGCTGCACTATAGAGCTCTTGCTGTTCAATGTCCATCAGCCTAGACTTGATCCGACGGAATGCATCCAATTGGGAGTCGGCCTCCAATAATTCCGACCACACTCCAATTTCTCTCATTTTGGTGATCCAATTATCAGCCATGTGGTGATCATCCTTCAGAAGGTAGGCTATTAAGGTGTCATCATTAACATTGAAGTGAGCTTTAGTCCAGAATCTGGAGATGCACAGCCATGCTACAGTCTTTATTGTTAGTTGACCTGTCTCTAAGCGTAGTGCGGCATACGGTACGCTATTTGGGAGACCAAGAATCTTTCTTAAAAATGACGCCTGTATTTGTTCCAAATCGGAATTTAGTACTTTGTTCCAGACCGGTAAGCCATATAAAATTTGGGGGATGGTTTTGGCTTTAAATACTCTTATGGCCGCCGGAATAAATTGACCTCCTTTGCCGTAAAAGAATCTGAGGACAGCGAAAACAGAAGAGCAGGCTGCATTAACTGCTGCCTTTCTCTGAGGTACCCAAGAGAGATTAAAGGAAAAAAGGATACCCAGGTACCTATATGATTTAACCTGCTCAATTCTCTCTCCATCGAAGATCCAGTTGAGAGGTGACCAGGTTTTCGCAAATACGACAATTTTGGATTTCTTGAAATTTAGGAGTAATTTATTGTCTGAAAGGTAGCAAAGGCATCTGTTTATTAAATTGCGTAGGCCTCTCCGCGTCTGAGATAGCAGAACCGCATCGTCAGCATACAACAGGAGAGGTATTTTCTTCATACCCATTTTGGGAGGGTGACCCTCAGTTTGTTCGAGATACCCCGCCAAGTCGTTCAGGAACAGGTTAAACAGGGTCGGTGCTAGAATACAACCCTGTTTGACTCCCTTGTTGGTCTGGATGTCTTCTGAGAGTCTACCGTCATATGTCAATCTGACTTGGCAGGACGTGTTGTTGTACAAACTCTGTATGGGTCTGAGGAGATTTGGGTCGATATGTAGCTCCTCCAATTTTTCCCACAAGCGTTCTCTGTTGATACTATCGAAGGCCGCTTTCAAATCTAGGAAAGCCACATAAAGCTTAGATTTTGGTTTTCTCGTGTATTTAGATATTAGATGAGCTAACACTATAGCATGGTCGACAGTAGATCTTCCTTTTCTAAAGCCAGCTTGTTCAATACCCAGAATCTTATGTTGGTCTATCCACTGCTGGAGATGAACAAGAAGACATTTCGCATAGATTTTTCCAGGCAATGACAAGAGACTAATAGGTCTATAGTTCCCCGTGATGTTAGGATCTCCTTTTTTGTAGATTGGGACTATAATTGCTTTACGCCAATCAGCGGGAACTTGACCCCCCCGTATTGCCATAGAGAACACAACCTGGAGGATTTGAGACCACCAGATGATGTCTGCCTTCATCCATTCCGCAGTGACTGCGTCCGGCCCAGCTGCTTTCCCGACCTTTAGAGACCGAATGGCCTCCTGTATGAGATCAGGCGAAAATTGAAGCTCGTCGGAGTTGTTCAGCGCCAAAGATTTATGGACAGGAGGATTCTGGATAGACTGGTCAAAGAACAGGGCCTGAAAGTGCAGGACCCAAAGCTGGCTAGGAATGTTTGAAGGGTCGGAAGTCCCATTATTGAACGTAGGGGAGACTAACTTCCAGAATGCTCTGCTGTCATTTCGCACAGAGGCGAGATAAAGTTTGTGCCATTGGTTCTGAACGAACAGTCTTTTTTTGATGTTAATCCTATCTGAGAATTGATTTCTGACTACAAAATACTGTTTGAGAGAGTCATCCGTGTTCTTATGTTAAGGGAGTGGCCACAGGATGCAAGCATCTTGTTGTCTCATGCCTCCCTGGGGCACCTGGTGAGGCCGCTGTGAGATACAGGAAGCTGGACTAGATGGGCCTTTGGCCTGATCCAGCAGGGCTCTTCTTACGTTCTTATGTTAAGGGAGTGGCCACAGGATCCCAGCATCTTGTTGTCTCATGTGCTCCCTGTGGCATCGGGTGGGGCCGCTGTGAGATCCAGGAAGCTGGACTAGATGGGCCTTTGGCCTGATCCAGCGGGGCTCTTCTTATGTTCTTATGTTTCCCCTTGCCCTGTGGTAAGTCCCAGCCAGCCCTATGGGCCCGCTTGGATCTGCGCCCACAAGAGAACAGGCACAGGTCCAAGTGGCCAGGAGCAGCCCGAATCAGGGGGGTTGGATATGGCTCATGTCCTGTCTCACCCATGGCGCCCCCACCCCGTTACACCTCCCGCCCGCCTCTGGCACGCCCTCGGTGCGGCTCTGCACTGGCAGAGCCAGGCCAGTGCTCGACCGACGCACCTGATGGACGTGAGCTGGCGCTGTCCCAGCGACCGAATCCGTGGCGCAGACGCACCTTATGGCAGATTTGCAACATTTCTGGTCTGGCACAAGAGTGCTGCACCGGCGCAGCACCAGGTTAGGATTGTGCTGCCAGGGTGAGAAAGTAGTTGGAGAGTCAGGTACATGCAGACCTGAGTTCAAGTCCCCACACAGCCATGCAGCTCACTGGGCCTGTCACCCGCTCAGCCTGCCCTACAGCACCGTGTGCTTGTGAGAATAACGTTGGGAGGGGGGAGTGATCGTTTGCACCATCCTAAGCTCCTGGGAGGAAGAGTGGGTGTAGCCGCCCCATCTGTGGGGGGACATTCGGTATAAGGCAGCTCTTGCTAGACTACCACTTGTGGGTTGGATCCAGTGTCTGGCAGTAGCCTCCTCCCCCCCCCCCCATGAGCAGCACTTACCATTATGTTTCACTGCCGCTTTGTTCTTCACTCAGGGTGCAATCCTAACCTGGAAGTACTTTTTTACCCAGCAGGTAGTTAATCTGTGGAACTCTTTGCCACAGGAGGTGGTGATGGCATCTGGTCTAGATGCCTTTAAGAGGGGATTAGAAAGATTTCTGGAAGAAAAGTCCATCATGGGCTATAGGCCATGATGGATTGTGCAACCTCCTTACATTAGTAGTAGGCTACTTCAGAGTACTGGGTGCAAGGGAGTGGCAACAGGATGCAAGCATCTTATTGTCTCATGCCTCCCTGGGGCATCTGGTGGGCCGCTGTGAGATACAGGAAGTTGGACTAGATGGGCCTTTGGCCTGATCCAGCAGGGCTCTTATGTTCTTATGATTTAGGCCGGCAAAGTTTGGCCCACACAAGGGACACTGTAAAGTATGTTTGGACCACTCTCACAGTCAGAGAGGTCAGCACACAGACGTGCGCCATCCTCCCTGACTCAGAGAGTGGTCCAAACACACTTTACGGTGGCCTTTGTGCCAGCCAAACTTTGCTAGCCTAACTCCAGGTTAGGATTGCGCCCTCAGTCTGGGCACAGGGATGTTCTGGGCAGTTCCACCTGCCTAGACATTTTGCCGCAAAGCCCACTCAGGCGGTGGACAATAGACAGGACTGCCCAGAGCATCCTCGGGCCCAGATTGGATGAAGAGCAAAGTGGCAGTAAGCTTTCTTTTGGATCCGCCAGTCCTGCCTTTCCGCAGGTCACTGCCCCCGTGCCAAGCCCTCCCTGTCTGTCTCCGCAGCCTCCGGAACAGGCCGAGACGAAGCCTGAAGTCAGCCTGTTTGAAGATTTTGAGAGGACTCCGAGCGGCAGGATCCGGCGCACCTCCGCCCAAGTTGCCGTCTTCCACTTGCAGGAAATAGCAGAGGACGAGCTGGCGAAGGACTGGACCAAGCGGAGGATGAAGGATGACCTGGTCCCGGAAACGAAGCGGGTGAGAGCGTGGGATTGGTCTGGCTTTGGGGGAGAGTCGGGCTGGCAGAGTGTCGGGGCTCGTGGCCTGGAAGCCAGCCAGTGGGGAGGCAGGTTGACCAAGAGCAGGTGAGGCTGAGAAGCCAGGCAGTGCCGCAGGGGCATCCGGAACCTGGTTGTGGCGGCTCCTTGTTCCACCTGAGTTTTGCTGAACCGGCAGCTACGGTTCCACCCTCCATCTATCAGCAGATGGCGGTGCTCAGATTAGATGGAGTAGGTGTCCCACTGGTACAGTGAGCAAAGCGTCTCGGACCCTCCCACTGTGTGCACACAACACACAACAATGTGTAAAGGAGTCAGTGTGGCCTGTTCTTTTAAGTATTGGTTGATCTCTGCTTGTGCTTGCCTTTCCTTCTCACGTTACACATGTGTGTGTGTTTTCTCAAATCCAAACCTGATGTCCTCTTTCCCTTTGATGCTGGGAAAGGAAAGATGCTCCTCTGCCCCCAGAGTGAGTCTTCCCCCTGCAGGACAGAAGCTTTGGGAGCGGGTACAAAATTCAGACTGGGAAAATAGTGGAGAGAAGGCAAGAGACCTCTTCCCCAGTGCTGTAGCCCTGATTGATTTGGGCTTCCGTCCCCAGCTCCATTGGTTCTTTAAACAAACGAAGGGAGACCTGACCACGGATTTTCCACCATTCCACCTGCTTGCTCTCTCAGGCCCAAGCTATGCATCACATTCAGCCTGTTACGAACGCTGCTTGGATTAATTTTTCTATGAAAAGTAGCAGTGGGGGGAGGAAGTTCTACAGAGAATTGGGAAATGCACTCTTACCCCGTTATCCTTGCAATGCAGAATTCCCTATCTCCTGCTTCTGTTGCTGTTGCTGTCCAGCAGTGTCATTCCTACCGGGGCGGGGGTGTGTGCTAAGTTTTGCACCAAGCTCCTGTGTAACATGTTCCCGCCCCCTTGCCTCCAGAGCCATTCGCAGTTCGGAGAGCTGTCTCTGGAGGTGAGGGGGAGGGACCATGTTACACAGGAGCTCAGGCTCCTGCAAAACCTAGCATTTCCCCCCACCCTGTAGGAACGCCACTGCTGCCCAGAATGGCTTCGATGGCAAGTGGGAGGGGCTGCTTACACAGTGCATTGTGGTGCCTGCAGTACTTAGGGTGCTACCACTATTCTGGCTACTCTACTGCACCAGCAGACAGCCCCTGGAAGGAATGTCAAGCTCCAGTTAACTGGGACAGTTGCTCTCCCTCTGATAAATTGAGAAAACCACCACTCAAAAAGTGTCTCATAGCCCAATTTGCAGGGCCAACATCATACCTTTTTCTACTTCCCTTTCCTCTTCCTCCCCTTCCTTCCTCTGCTTTCTGCTTCTCCTCCTTCCCCTTCTATTCTTCTCCTTAAAAAAAGAACCCCAATTTAAACAAAAATGGTGGCCTTGCTACCCTGTGTGGCTGCAGCGTCCACTTGGCCATCTTTGGCTTGCTCCAGGCCCAGCCACCTCGCACACTTGGATTTTCGCCACTCAGAGTTACGCCAGCGATTTACGCCGGTCCCTATTGGGACTGCTGGGGCTTTACTGGGGGCCAGTCACCGGACAGAATGGGAGAATAAATGCTTTGGTAGAATCCTGATCCCGCTGAGGAGGTTGGGCTGAGGGGCTGGGGCACCTCCCTTATGAAGAAAGACTGCAGCGTTTGGGGCTCTTCAGCCTAGACAAAAGGCGCCTGAGAGGGGACATGATTGAGACATAGAAAATTATGCATGGAAGGGGTAGAGTCGATAGAGGGATGTTCTTTTCTCTCTCTTAAAACACCAGAACCAGGGAGCATCCGCTAAAACTGAGGGTTGGGAGAGTTAAAACAGATAAAAGGAAGTACTTTTTTACCCAGCGGGTAGTTAATCTGTGGAACTCTTTGCCACAGGAGGTGGTGATGGCATCTGGTCTTGATGCCTTTAAGAGGAGATTGGACGGATTTCTGGAAGAAAAGTCCATCATGGGCTATAGGCAGTAGTGTCATTCATTAACCAGGAGACGGAACGCGAGGCGGGACTTACCCCTTGATTGACAGGGAGCCCGTGACGCGTCACCGCCTGCCGTTCCGCCGCAGGGACTCCTTCCGGGTGGCGCGCCCCTCCGCGGCTCTCCTGAGCACCCAGCGCGCCACCCAGGCAAGTGGGCACCCCCTCCGAGGCCAGGGGTGCCCGCGCGGTGCTCGGCAAGGCAGCGACGCATCAGAACCGAGCAGCCAATCAGGCGGTAAGTCCCGCCTCGCGTTCCGTCTCCTGGTTAATGAATGACACTACTGGCTATAGGCCATGATGGATTGTGCAACCTCCTTACATTAGTAGTAGGCCACTTCAGAGTACCGGGTGCAAGGGAGTGGCAACAGGATGCAAGCATCTTGTTGTCTCGTGCCTCCCTGGGGCACCTGGTGGGCCACTGTGGAGGCTGGACTGGATGGGCCTTTGGCCTGATCCAGCAGGGCTCTCCTTATGTTCTTACATTCTTATGTTGGGTTCTTCCAGCTGCAGCAAGCTGAGGCAAACGGAGCACACAAAGGGAGAGATGTCACCTCCCCCCCCGCCCCCCGCTGCCTGGCCTATGCAGGTAGTTCCTGGGTGACCCTAACCACGGTTAGGAGATCAAAATCTCCTAACCACCATCAGTAGAGTTACGGGTTACGGAAGATATGGCGGTGGGGGTTGGGCCGGACATTACAGGAGAAGGAGGGTCAGTCGTAGACAGGCTGTCCCTCTTTCTGGCCCTCCCCTCATCCCTCTGACCCTTGGAAATCCTGGCAACAGTCCCCTGAGTCTGAAGCTGCTGCTTCTGAATGCCAGGTCGGTGAATAATAAGACCTCTCTGATCCATGATTTAATCTTGGAGGAGAAAGCCGACCTGGTATGTATCACGGAGACCTGGCTGGATGAGCTGGGAGGGGTCAATCTTTCCCAGATTTGTCCGCCGGGTTTCCGGGTACTTCAGCAGCCACGACTACAGGGGCGGGGAGGCGGGGTTGCAATGGTCTATCGGGATTCCATCCGTCTCACCAGATACCCTGTTCAGCAGTCCACCGGGTTTGAGTGCCTTCGCGTTGTGCTGGAGGGGCGAGACAGAACAGGGATTCTGCTGGTGTACCGCCCGCCTTGCTGCCCAGCAGTCTCCCTGCCTGAGCTGACGGAGCTGGTCTCGAGCGTGGTGTTGGAGTCCCCCCACCTTTTGGTGTTGGGGGACTTCAATGTCCATGCCGAGGCCCCTGGAACAGCTGCGGCTCAGGATTTCATGGCCTCCATGGCAACCATGGGTCTGTCTCAAATAATATCTGCCCCGACACATGAGGCAGGACACACGCTGGACCTGGTGTTTACTGCGGGGCAGGCTGATGATGATCTGGAGGTGGAGGATATTGAGATCACCCCTTTGTCATGGACAGATCATAGTCTGGTGGGATTTAGGCTTGTTGCGGCTTCTCACCTCTCCAATGGCGGGGGATCGCACTTTATGATCCGCCCTCGGAGGCTGATGGATCCAAATGGATTCCTGAGGGCTCTGGGGAACTTTCCTGTTGCCAGAGTTGGAGACTCACCCGGTGCCCTGGTCGACCTCTGGAATACGGAGATGGCCAGGGCCCTGGATGAGATCGCTCCTGAGCGTCCTCTGCCCAGGCACAGAATCAGAACGGTTCCTTGGTTTTCTGAGGAGCTGCGAATGATGAAGCGGCAGGGCAGACGACAAGAGCGTCGGTGGCGAAAGACTCGTGCCGAATCTGACCGGACTCGGGCTCAGGCCCACTTAAAAGCTTATTCTAGAGCAGTGGTGGCGGCTAAGAGGGCACACTTCTCTGCCACCATTGCATCTGCAGAGAACCGTCCAGCTGAGCTCTTCCGTGTGGTCCGCAGCCTTCTACATCTGCCCCCCCCCTATTGGTGGGGAGGAGCACACGGAGGCTCGCTGTGACGAGTTTGCAAAATACTTTGCAGACAAGGTCGATCAAATCCGGCATGACTTGGACGCCACTGTGGGCATATCTACTGATGTCCCTGGGGAACCTGTCTATCCTACGATTTGGGATTCTTTTCAGCTTGTAGAGCCTGAGGACGTGGACAGGATTCTCTGGAGTGTGAGACCTGCTGCTTGCCTGCTCGACCCTTGCCTGGCATGGCTAATTAGAGCTGCCCGGGGAGGGCTGGCCGAGTGGACGGGGAGGGTGGTGAACTCATCTCTGAGGGAAGGGGGTGCTCCCGCCTGCTTTGAAGCAGGCGATGGTTCGCCCCCTCCTGAAGAAGCCCTCCCTGGATCCCACAAATTTAAACAACTTTCGGCCAGTCTCCAATATCCCATTTCTGGGCAAGGTGATTGAGCGTGTGGTGGTGTCCCAGCTTCAGAGGGTACTGGAGGAAACGGATTATCTGGACCCATTCCAATCTGGCTTCAGGCCGGGGGTTTGGGACGGAGACTGCCTTGGTCGCCTTGGTGGATGACCTGCGCCGGGGGATGGACGGGGGAAGTGCGACCCTGTTAGTCCTGCTGGATCTCTCGGCGGCTTTCGACACCATCGACCATGGTGTCCTTCTGGGTCGGCTGGCCGGGTTGGGGCTTGGAGGCACTGTTTTGAAGTGGTTCCGCTCCTTCCTGGCTGATAGATCCCAGAAGGTGGTGCTGGGGGACGCTTGTTCGGCACCCCGACCTCTTAGGTTTGGGGTGCCGCAGGGTTCCATCTTATCCCCCATGCTGTTTAACATCTACATGAAACCGCTGGGAGAGGTCATCCGGGGATTTGGAGTGGGGTGCCATCAATATGATGATGACACCCAACTTTATCTCTCCTTTCCCCCTGATTCTGAGGAGGCGGTTGAGGTCCTGGATCGCTGTCTGGAGGCAGTTGGGGGCTGGATGGGGGCGAACAAGCTGAAATTAAATCCGGATAAGACAGAGGTGCTTTTGGTTCGGAAATCCACAGCTCGGGTATTGGACTATTGCCCTGCTCTGAATGGGGTTGCACTTCCTCTGAAGGAGCAGGTCCGCAGCTTGGGGGTTCTCCTGGATCTGCAGCTGCTGTGGCCAGGGGAGCCTTTGCTCAGCTTCGGCTGATTCGCCAGCTGCAGCCGTACCTGAGCTGTGCGGACCTGGCCACAGTGACCCATGCCCTAGTGACATCTAGATTAGATTATTGCAATGCGCTCTACGTGGGGCTGCCTTTGAAGACGGTCCAGAAATTACAACCAGTACAGAACGCGGCAGCTCGGGTGGTTGCTGGGGCACGTCGGTTTGACTCTGTCGAGCCACTGCTTCGGCGACTGCACTGGCTGCCGATTCTGTTCCGGGCCCAATTCAAGGTGCTAGTTTTGACTTTTAAAGCCCTTTACGGCTCGGGTCCGGGGTATTTGAGGGACCGCCTTCTTCCATATAATCCAACCCGTACTCTTAGATCATCTGGGGGGGACCTTCTGACTGTGCCGCCACCAGGAGAAGTGAGAGGGGCGGCGGCCAGGAAGAGGGCCTTCTCGGTGGTGGCCCCCCAACTCTGGAACACCCTCCCCTTAGAATTGAGAACTGCTCCCTCTTTGCTTACATTTCAGCGGGGGCTGAAGACCTTTTTATTCCAAAAAGCTTTTAACTGTTGACAGGCTGGCTGGCTGCTGGTTTGTTTATTTTTATATATGATCCACTGGGTGTGTTGTTTTTTAAATGGTATCTGTTTTAATTTTGTTGTGTGTATTGTTTTTTAACATTGTTTTTAACTGCTTTTTAATGTTAATTTTATATTTTATCTTGTTATATTGTAATGCCGCCTTGAGCACCTCCGGCCGAAAAGGCGGGGTAAAAATGAAATAAATAAATAATAATAATAAATAAAATGATCAAGAAATTTGGAGGATTTGCTGCTCCCTTCTCCTGTGAGACGGACTCATGTTCTGACTCCCATTAACAGCAACTTCTTGTTTGACAGCTAAACTACACCCGCCCTGGACTTCCAAAACTGAACCCGCGGCTTCTGGAGACCTGGAAAAACGAAGTGAAGGAGAAGGGACACATCAACTGCCCTAACAACGTAAGAGTCCCTTAATGGAAGGAGGACTGGATAATGGGAAGAAGGGCTGGTTCCTCTGGTTCTTTTTTGTGCACAGAGTACAGGAGCGTAGCTGGGGGCTGACACGGCAAGTACTGCAGGGGCCGCAGCCCGCTGTACAGGCAGCCCCTCCCACTTGCCTCCGGAGCCATTCCGGGCAGCGATGGCAGTGCACAGGCACTCACGGTGGGCACCTGTGGGTTGCTGTCACTGCCCAGAATGACTCTGACGGCAAGTGGGAGGGGCCGCTTACGGAGCACATTGCAGCGCCTGCAGTAGTCACCATGCCCCACACCCCCTCCGGCTCCACCACTGTTCATGTGCCGTCTGAATCAGCCTTAGCAGTGGAGGAAACCTGTGGATATCATGGGGAGAGGGTGATTGGAACGGGGGGGGCGGGGTCTGATTTAGGCTTATGCTAGATCAGACAGGGGTGGTTAACTCTTTAGGGACACACTCTTAGCACGTGGGGATGTCCTGTGGGATCTGCTTTTTACATCCAGGTTCTGCTGAGCTTCCAGAAATGCAGTCTGGAATCAGTTTTAGATTCCAACACCACAAAATCCAGTGTATTCTCACTGCTGCAAAACCTGTTTTGTTCTTAAGCATATAAGAAGAGCCCTGCTGGATCAGGCCAAGGGCCTCATCTAGTCCGGTTTCCTGGATCTCACAGTGGCCCACCAGGTGCACACAGGACAATGCCTGCATCCTGTTGCCTCTCCCTTGCACCTGGCATTCTGAAGTAGCCTACTGCTAATGTAAGGAAGTTGCACCACCCATCATGGCCTACAGCCCACAATGGACTTTTTCTCCAGAAATCTGTCCAATCCCCTTTTAAAGGCACCTAGGCCAGATGTCATCACCACCTCTTGTGGCAAGGAGTTGCACAGATTAATTACCCACTGGGTGTAAAAGTATTTCCCTTTATCCGTTCTGACTCTCCCAACACTCAATATTAATGGATGTGCTCTTGTGCATGTACAGCTGCCTTTCTCAGCCATTTTCCAATAGCAAAGAGAATTAGAAAGAAAAAAAAGCCTATTTACAACCTTGACACAAGCAAAACAGCTACACAGCCCACACAACCCACCAGGTGCCTCAGGGAGCTCAGCAGACAACAAGATTCTTGCATCCTGTTGCCACTCCCTTGCACCTGGCATTCTGAAGTAGCCTACTATTAATGTAAGGAGGTTGCCCAAACCATCATGGCCTATAGCTCACGATGGACTTTTCCTCCAGAAATCTGTCCAGTCCCCTTTTAAAGGCATCAAGACCAGATGCTATCATCCCGTCCTGTGGCAAGGAGTTCCATAGCTTAATTACCCGCTGGGTAAAAAAGTATTCCCTTTTATCTGTTTTAACACTCCCAGCACTCAATTTCAGTGGCTGCCCCCTGGTTCTGGTATTGTGAGAGAGGGAAAAGAACATCCCTCTATTGACTCTATCCCTCCCGTGCATGATTTTGTACGTCTCAATCATGCCCCCCAGGCCCCTTTTTTCCAGACTGAAGAGCCCCAAATGCTGCAGTCTTTCCTCATAAGGGAGGTGCCCCAGCCCCGTAATCATTTTTGTCGCTCTCTTCTGCACCTTTTCCAGCTCTGCTATGTCCTTTTTGAGGTGTGGTTACCAGAACTGTACGCAATACTCTAGATGTGGCCTTCCCATTGATTTGTAAAATGGTATAATAATTTTGGCTGTTTTATTCTCAACCCCTTTTTTAATTACCTCAAGCATGGAATTGTTGTTGTTCAGTCGCTAAGTCGTGTCCGACTCTTCGCGACCCCATGGACCACAGCACGCCAGGCCTTCCTGTCCTCCACTAGCTTCCTGAGTTCGCCCAATTTCATTGCTTCGGTGACACTATCTAACCATCTCATCCTCTGCCGCCCCCTTCTCCTTTGGCCTTCCATCTTTCCCAGCTTGAAGAGTCCTCTCTTCTCATGAGGTGGCCAAAGTATTGGAGCTTCAGCTTCAGGATTTGTCCTTCCAGGGAGCAATCAGGCTTGACTTCCTGTAGGATTGCCCAATTGGATCTCCTTGCAGTCCAGGGGACTCTCAAGAGTCTTCTCCAACACCATAATTCAAAAGCATCTGTTCTTCGGCGCTCTGCCTTTCTTATGGTCCAGGTCTCACAGCCATACATTGCTAAAGCATGGAATTGGCCTTCTTTAATTGCTGCCACACACTGGGTCGACACCTTCATCGAGTGCCATAGATAACAGAATGGACTGATGCCACCAAGGAGGTAGACAGAGGATGTCCCCCTCATTAAGGAGAAGGGTACTTAGCTTAATTGGTACATGTAAAACGTAAACATAATTTGGGGCTTTGAAGTGGACAGCACTTTATCTCCCCATTCTCATAAATCGACCAAGGACGGCGGCTAAAGTCTTTGTTTTGAGTCCAGCTTCGCATGGGGACTGCTCAGTGGGCACACAGGCAGTTCCCCCTCTCATGAGAGACACACAGCAGATTGCTGACGGGCACACAAGATCTCAGGCAGTGGCTAGATTCCGACGTAAGATGGAAGGCAGTAACACTGGCCGTTAGGCAGACTTAATGGCTCTGCAACCAATTGCCCCGCTGCCTAGACCATTAGCCCAATTTCCCTGAAAGCAGCCGCCTCTGCAGCCATCCGATCTCCTGCCTCCCAGCCGGGCCCCCTCCAGCGGCATGGAAACGTCTCTTTTTTCCAAAGATCCATTTAGGGATTTGCCTGCCGGGGTCTGAGCCACATGGCCCCCATTAGCTTTAATAAGGAGCATGTGCTGGAATCCCAAATGCACCGACTATAAAATTAGCCTTCTGTTGATTAGGCAGAGCTTGCAATAAGAGAGGACCTCGAGGGAGCAGGAGGGCTGAAGCCCATGAAAAGGAGGAGAAAGGGGGAGCCAGAGGGAGGGAAAGAGGGAGCCATCTAGCCGGCTCAATTCACCATCTGCTGTTCTCGCTGCTTTTTTTTCCCCAGTGCTGCGCAGCCATCTACTCCAGCGTATCTGGCTTGAAAGCCCACCTTGCCAACTGCAACAAGGTAACCTATGAACACGTTCCATCCTTTGGGTCCTCCGGGCAGCTGATGAACAGGTGCCAAGACAGTGATTGTCCATCCCAGTGGGGCCTGCTCCCCAAAGCAACCCAGCAAGCAACCTTGACCTGTGGCTGATGTCCAGGGACAACACCTCTGACATCGTCCCTGGGCACACGCTGCTGGCACTACCTAAAAACCGGGTCACAGAGCAATCCCTTCTGGACCCTCCCCCCTCCCAAGACCAAACAGGAGTGACAGCGCAATCCCAGCTACCCCGTAGCCAGCGGCGTCATGCTGCCGGAATGCTGGGCGGGAGGAACGGGTGAGCGGCAGCCCGCCCGTTGCGTACCGCTCCGTTTCGCTGTCTTCCCCGCCCCCGCGAAACAGGGGTGAAACGGAGCGGTATGCAATGGGCAGGC
>JAJKFI010000424.1:168375-202812 GCA_029204185.1 Lerista edwardsae
GCGGGCTGCCGCTCACCCGTTCCTCCCGCCCAGCGTTCCGGCAGCATGACGCCACTGCCCATAGCATCGACGCAACATAATTGCGTCGATGCTACGTCACTAGCGCCAACTCGGGGGGAGCGAGCGGCACCCCCGCATTGACAGTTGTGCTCTCAGGCCGACGGTATGAGTAGCATTGGCCTGAGAGTGCCGACAGCAAGCCTTCCTCATGTCGGCCGGTGTGAAGGAGGCTCCGTGTCCACTTGGACAAAGGATTGGCGGGGGGCTTGGGGGTGGGGCTTGGGAGGCCGCGCAGCCCCAATTCAGGCTGCATGGTCTCCTCGGATCCGCGCCTGCTGTTTAGCAGGCACAGATCCGAGTAGCGCATTGGGGAGGCTGGAGCCTCCCCAATAGTAAGGGCATGAATGTGGATTAGGCACTGGCTGGCCGGCTGCTTTAACTGAGATCTTCAAAGCCCCTTTGTCAGTTGTAAATGTTTTGCTTGCTGTAGTGAAATCTTCCAGAATCTTCTGCCACTAATCTTCTGCCATCTTCTCACTAATTCTAATTCACAGCCAGCGGCAAAGGCTGGGATAAGAACAATCATTTAGGAAGAATTGACATTTTAATTCCTGAAATCTTAGTAAACCAGGAAAGATTAAAATCTTTCCATCGCTGAAGATCTTGCTGTAGAGTTTATGTCACAGGGGGCATTTAGCTTTTGCAATTCAAATAAGATTATGTTCAGGTCTTATCCCCAGATATTTGACAGGAGTATTATTAGCCAATACGCCATATCTAACTGTAACGCTCAATTCATTAATGGTGAAGCATTAGTGGCTATTAATTCAGATTGCTGCTGATCAATCTTGTACGCCAGTACAGCACTGAGGGCGCAATCCAATGCAGCACCGGAATGGTGAGGCCAGCCGGCCGGCCCCATATCTGACGCTGCATTGGGGAGGCTGGAGCCTCCCCACGGCAAGGACACGTTTGCGCCCTTACCGTAGGGGAGTTTCCAGCTCCCCAATGTGCTCTTTGGCTCTGTGCCTGCTAAACAGGCCGCGTGGCCCGAATTGGTTTAGGATTGGTCAAATCCGAATCCTTATGGCCGACTCCGGAGCCCGCCCACAGCCAGCCCTCCCCCTGCCCAGAACCTACCTCCCCCCGCCAATCCCAGTCCCGTCCCGACACAGAGCCCCCCCCCCCATGCCGGCCAGCTTCGACCAATGCGAGGGAGGCTCAGCGTGGGTGTAACAGAACCGGTTCTGCCTGCAGTGCCAGTCCTGTTGCTGTAGCAGCCCCGTGTCATAAGAACATAAGAAGAGCCCCTATGCTGGATCAGGCCAAAGGCCCATCTAGTCCAGCTTCCTGTATCTCACAGCGGCCCACCAGGTGCCCCAGGGAGGCATGAGACAACAAGATGCTTGCATCCTGTTGCCACTCCCTTGCACTCGGTACTCTGAAGTAGCCCACCACATTTGTAAGGAGGTTGCACAATCCATCATTGCTTATAGCCCACGATGGACCTTTCCTCCAGAAATCCGTCCAATCCCCTCTTAAAGGCATCAAGATTAGATGCCATCACCACCTCCTGTGGCAAAGAGTTCCACAGATTAACTACCCGCTGGGTAAAAAAAAGTACTTCCTTTTCTCTGTTTTAACTCTCCCAACCCTCAGTTTTAGTGGATGTCCCCGGGTTCTGGTGTTTTGAGAGAGGGAAAAGAACATCCCTCTATCGACTCTATCCCTTCCGTGCATTATTTTGTATGTCTCAATCATGTCCCCTCTCAGGCGCCTTTTTTCTAGGCTGAAGAGCCCCAAACGCTGCAGTCTTTCTTCATAAGGGAGGTGCCCCAGCCCCGTAATCATTTTCGTTGCTCTTTTCTGCACCTTTTCCAGCTCCACTATGTCCTTTTTGTCGGCGCTACCGACATCACGTCAATGCTGTCACATAGTGTTGACACGACAGGCGCACTTAGATTGCACTGTGAATCTTTCCACCAATTCAGACATTGGAGTTAAAGATCCAGATGGGTCCTCTAATGAAATCAACATGCCATCAGCATACCTTAACCTGCCCCTTATTAGCTTGGACCCCTTTCTCTTAGACAACACACTAATTGCAAGATCCACTGGTTCGAGGACCAAAGACAACAGGAGTGGGGTATCCCTGCCTTCTCCTTTACAACAGTTTGTCAATTGGCCATTAACCTGGATACCTGCTTCTGGGGAGTTACAATATTGTCGAACAGTACCGCACTTTGGTGGATGGACAATTTGCCTAGGTATTCGGGTATTCTAGTATTATTGCAGTGCTCCAGATTGTGTGAAGTTGCCACTAATGATCTGAAACTTGCCTGCTTCCATTGACATCATAGATCTAGTTGCCAACAAATTATCTCAGGATCTGCCTCACCTCCACTCCCTTGGGCACCTCGCACATGATGTCCTGGTCAATAGAGAGTGCATTACCTGCTGTCTAGTGGTAGCTAGTGGGAAGCAAACTACTCCATACAACTAAGGGCGCAACCCTAAGATGCGCTGGAACAGCGAGGCATTCGCACCCTTGCCCCAGGAGAGGCAATGACTGCATCCCAGCCCGGTCTACTCCCTGGGCCAGCATGCCTCCCGGCTCGCCCACTCCTGCCCAGTTCCTCCCTCTCACCTGCTCTCCCCCGCCCAGTACCGATCTTGCACCAGCCAAGTTTGGCTGGCACACGAGCAGTGCAGTGCAGCCTCGGACCAGGCCTTGATGCTGCTGCTAGCGTTGGCCCAACCGCACCATCCCTAGTGTCCACGGAAGCATCAATACACCCTTTATCCACAGAGCACCCTCCTGGCAACGACACACCATCACTGTGACATCGGCGTGTCATCCCCATGAAAAAGTTGGTGCGTTATCCATGTGACATCTGTGTATCGTTGCTGTGATGCCCAAAGATCCCCTGCTGTCTGAAGTGGTACATGGCAAGGAATGTTCCACGTCACATGGCCTGCCGTTTGTGTGGCTGAATTCTACCTTTTCAGGGTGAACTTTGCAGTAAGGGAGGGGAATTCACAGACTGGTGTTTACTTTGCAGGGAGACCACTCCGTGGGGAAGTATCAATGTCTTCTGTGTCAGAAGGAGTTTAGCTCAGAAAGCGGAGTCAAGTACCACATCATTAAGACTCACTCAGAGGTAAGCAACAGGCCTCGTTGACTTTGAGGGAACTCTCCACTGTCAGTGAAGTGGCCATTGCTAGAAATTGATGCCTGAAGGACTGGGGTTCCTGTCCTCTGTTGCAGGTGTGGTTTTCAAACTTTCTACTTTCAGGGGATTGTTTCCGCATTGGTTTGTGTTCCAAACAATCCCCGTGTCTACATTGCAGAGGATTCCGGAACATGTTCCGAACCACCATACAGGCCACGGTTCATAAGGCATAACTCCTGCGTCTGGGCCACGCTTCATTTTTATCTGTTTTGCTCTAAACCAACGGTTCTCAAATTTTTTAGACCGGGACCCACTTTTTAGAATGGCACTTGTGTTGGGACCCACCAGAAGTGAGGTCTTTAACCTGGAAGTGATGTAATAGCCGGAAGTGATATCATCAAGTGCCATCATTATGACGTAATCAAATAAAACTCTTGGAATGCATTCTTGGCATTCTTGGCCTGCAGCAATTCCACAGCCACGAAACGTCTCTGACAGAAAGCAAGATTAGGATAAAATATTGCGTGAAAGCACTGAGCTAAAACATTTTTAAAAAATACTCACTTGCCTATGGGCAGACATAATGCTGCAGTGCAAAAGGCCTGTAGGCAGCATAGCCAAAGTTTCTACATGCTTTAGAATGATGCCTTTATGAAGGTTCTGGTTAGTCGTCAAATCAATACGTTCTTGTTGGAACAGCCAGTAGAATGCATGCTTGTGTGGGAAATCTATGAATTGCAAAGTGAAAAAAATGGATTTATATCAGTTATTTCACATGGGGTTTTTTCCCTTGCTTATTTATGTCACCTTGATTCAAATCAATCAGCCTGGCCAGGCACCCCATCAGAAAGTCCGGAAGACCAGTTGCTAGCATTTGCTGCTCTGGGGCTAGGACTGCAGGCTACCTCCCCACCCCACCCCATACACAGTGACTGGAACACACACACACACACACACACACACTTACTTGGCGCTCATGGCTCCTCTGAAAGCCTTTTATTCAATATTTCCAGTTCTCTGACAAAAACTGGAATACTGCATAGCGGTCCTCTGAAGGAGGGAATCTGGGGGCACTCCTCCACCCCTGTAACAGTAGGACCGCCACTGCAGAAGACGTCAGTCTTGCCCTCAATGTAGCATCTGTGCACGCGCACACACATGCACAGCCGCTGAACTTCTGACTGGCGCAGGTCTCAGAGCAGGATCTCCCCACGCACCGGAGCAGCTTCCTTCCCTAGCTCCCCGTGTGTTTCTGGGCTCAGTTCAAAATGCTCCAAAGCCCCTTGTGGCAGGGGTCCAGGGCACCTCTTGGACCACCCAAGCGTAAAGTATTAACCGAGAATCCTTCTGTTCCTCTCGGGCTTCAGAACTGGTTCCGGACCTCCACAGAGGCCGTGCGGAAAAAAAAGAGCGGCGAGCAGACCGCCCCCGGCCACGAGGAGAAGAAGAAAAGCACAGACGGGAAGAAGCGCGGGCGGAAGCCCAAGGAGAGACCCCCCGAGTTGTCGCCCAAGAACAAAGAGAGCACAATAGGAAAGACGAACCATAAGAAAGCCGCGGGGCCCTGGCCGAGCCCAGACTGCAACCCCAGCGGGAGAGAGAGCGGCAGCAAGGCCCTGCACAGTAAGAAGGGGGGAGCCAGTAAGATGCCCGAGAAATAGCTCGGGGGAAGACTCTCTCGTGATTAGTTTACAGCCCAGGGTAACGGGGTGGGGGGGTTCCCCCAGCTTGCTGGGCCCCTCCCCCCTCTGCTCATCCCTTTTTCAAAACAAGAAACCACTTTAAGCATCACCATGGACATTTGTTTCACACTGGAAGGGGAAAGACAGGACAGCTGGCATGATTCCTCCACCCGGAACCCCGCTGTGGGTTGTACATACAAGTGCACTTGCGGGCACCTGTGCGGCAGGCCCCACGTCCATGAACCCGGGGAAGGACACGGCGGTGGGCGAGATGCTCCGTTCCCCACCTCCTCCGGCGCCTGCGCTTGCAACAGACTCTGCTCCGGGAGGGGGCGAGCGAGCCGGTGCTGCTCGTGCCGAGGGAGAGCGAAGTGCAATAGGGCCCCGGGCATAAGCTGTTCATGCTTTTTTTTTTTTTAATTATTATTTGTGGATTGCTTTTCAGGTAGCAGTCGTGTGTTAGGAAATAGAGCTGGTGGGAATTCTATGAATGACATGGTCGTCGTGGTTGTGGTTGCAAAGCAGCTTTCTTTTATAATTTTCATTTAAAAAATGCTTTTATAAAAAAAAACACCCCACCATTCTGATGAAATGGTTTGACAGTGAAGATTTCAGAATTTCTGTTGACTTTTAAACTCGTCACCCTGATTTGGGAGTTGATGCCTTCAAATTCAAATTCAAATAACCTTTATTGGGGCATTTACTACAAAGAAGAATAAATAGACATAATTAAAATAATAAAATGAGAAATGTAATGAGAGGAATACATAGCTGAATTATTTAAATACAGTTTATAAAACAAAAGAAATATACCTTAAGGATCGTTCTTAGCTAAACGGGTTGAGTTAGTTTTGACTATCTGAGCTGAGAACCGAGCCAATTGGGTAATTAATACTGGATCCTTAAGTTCAAAAAGCGCTTTCATAAGCTCAGGCAACTCCATCGGTCTTAAAGAGTTGATGTTCATTTTCAGTCTACCAGTGGACTGGCAAGAAACTGCTGCCCACTCTGGAAATGATACATTTTTTTATTTTAAGAAGCATTTTTAGAGAACTACCGGGGGGGGCGGGGGGGGGGGAGGGGGCTTTTAGCCATCAGACAATTCTGGAAGCAGCCCCTTTGGGAGTTTTGAAAACTGCTCATTTTCCCCAAAGAGTAAATTACCTGGGTGGTTTTATTGTGGAAACCACCAAAAAAAAAAAATTATTAATGATTGCAACACGTAAACATGAAAGAAAGCTTTGAAAGGAGACTGTTCATTACGATGGTGAGGATGATGCTCAGAAGTAAAGAAAATGCAAAGAGAATGAAAATATGTAGTAGGTCAAAACGGTTCATTAATTCCTCCGTAGGTTAATCCCCGTTTACGTCAATTGAAGGTTCCATGTGTCTTGCCTCCAGGGCGCCCTGCATGCAAATTGTGTTCCTTAGACAGATCTGATCTCTTACAGTCCATCGCCAGGACTTTGCGTCTGTGCTGGTCTCTCACTCATCACACAGTTAATGGGATACTTGTAGGACCAGTAGGCACTGCCTGTGGCTAGCTTCACAGAATTGACACAGGAATGTCCCAGGCCAGGCTAGAGAGCTTCCCACACTTCTGGTTGTGTCCTAAAGCAGCCGTCTCAAAACTCCAGCCTATGGGCTGGATCCGCTGTTTCCCTCCTTCTGGTGACACGTGCTTACTGCTCCCCCGGGGAGCGTTGGGAATGCCGCAACTCAGTGGTGGGATTCAGGGGGTTCACCCAGGTTCTATAGAACCAGTTGTTAAATGGCCGGGCCCCGCCCACTCGCTCACCTCGGCTGGCTTCTGGGTTTTTTTTGGCTCCGGCTATGACGTCATAGAACTGGTTGTTAATTTATTTGAATCCCACCACTGCCGCAACTACAGCCCCCCAGTGCCACTGCTGCCAGCCGCTTCGCTGCTTACCGCCGTGACACTTGGGGGCTGTAATTGCAGTTTTCCCACCGCTCCCTGGCGGATAGTTGACCAGCTTTCATGTGATCCTGAAGAAAGCGTGAGCGTGCCGTTAGACCTTGTGCTCCATAAACAGACTTCGGCTTTGTGATGAAACAGGGAAGTTGAGGAAACCCTCAAATATTGGTCCCATGTGGCTTCCGTGAATGATGCTGTTGTAGTAGGGTTGTAACTACCTTCTCAAGGTTCTTGGGGGGGGGGTGTCAATACAATCTCAGGGTTAGGAGCCAGGGTCTAGAGCCGGAGCAGGCTGTTTTTGACTAGGCTCAGGGATTTTTGCCATTCACCACATAACATGTCTGCATGCAAACCTTTTGGCCGATATCCTGAGGCTCCAAGCAAGCCACCTTTTGCCGCATTAGGCACCAGAGGCATTGCACCCATGCGGCATGGTAATGTGCCTGCCCTGGGTGCTGCCGAGGGAGCTGGGCGCGCTGGTGGGGAAAACTAGCGTGGAGCTGGGCCCTCCCACCTCCCTTACCTTCGAATTGCTCCGAAATGGAGTGATTCCAGAAGCCAGGGGTACTGGTGAGGCTGTCCGGAGGGCACGGTGACACCTTCCATCACCGCCCTGCTCCAGGCACAGTTGGATCCTGCGCCAGCTCTGTTGGGTTCGTCCAGGTTCCGCCCCCTGATCACTCCGATTGTTGGCTCCTGGGCTTCTTCCCTTGTTTTTCAAAGATCTCTGAAGACCTGGCAACAGTGGCGTCATGCAGCCGGAACGCTGGGCGGGAGGAACGGGTGAGCGGCAGCGGGGAAGACGGCGAAACGGACCGGAATGCAACAGGCGGGCTGCCGCTCACCCGTTCCTCCCGCCCAGCGTTCCGGCTGCATGACACCGCTGCCTGGCAACCCGAACTAACCCAACTTTAGCCCATCACTTCCTCCCTTAGTTCTGAGGGAACTAAGATTTTTCCAGCAAAATGTTCAAAACCCAGTGAAGGTAGTAGTGTGTGTGAAGCCTTTAATCCAAGCAGGCAGGAGTCTTTTATGCAGAATACTCATGCACGCACACATGCACACTCACACCCAGCCCTAGGTGACATACACAAATTGTGACAGAGCTCTGATGATGTGCACACAGAAAGGCGATACAGAGACTATCCCAAGTTGTCTGTACTGTAGAGTTTGCATTGTGCTGTTCACTGTCATCGGTGGCTGGTGGGGCTTCTGTTTTCCTTAGACGCCAGCAGTCCAGACTTGTAAATGGCCACTTGCCTGGTTGCCTGTGGCAGATGGAGCTATTCCTGTATGACCAACAACAAGCTTATGAGTGAGCCGTCAATATGTTTGTCGGCTGGTCACTTGTCCGGACTTCCTATACAAGAATAGAGCAATCCATAACTATCCAAAGGATTTTCCTTGGATAGTATGCAAAAGCACAAGGAAAAAAGAATTGAGGGGGAGAGAGAGGGGGAGTTAGCTGGTTGCAACTGAATTTTTTACTAGCAGCACAATAACAAGTGAGCAGCATAGGAAATTATTGCTCATAATGCCAGTTATTTGCTTTAGTAATTGGAAGTAATTTGGGGCTTTTTTTTGATGTAATGGAGGCATAACTTTCCTCACTCCCTACTCTTCAATTCAAGCACATGTTAATTGGCTGTGGGAGAGGGGTTGGTTTGACCTTTCTCGCAGGGAGAAAGGACTCTTTATGATGATAATGATGAGCACAATCCAACCTCATCCTCTTCAATTCAGAACAAGTCCCTGCTCACATGGCATTGCAGAGAGCACAGCTTTGCAGTCGTTCATTTCAAACCTACTTGCACGGGGGAGGTTACTGTTGGCTATATCCAACAGCACACTGAATGCCGGGCAATAGGAAAACATTGTATGCATTTCTTAAACTCGGAGCATTGGTTCTACAAGTTTCTTGAGAAACCATTTTGAGAATGGTTATTCTGGCTCAGTGGTTCTTGGAGGACCACTGCATTTTCTTACTTTGTGGCCATTGTGAATGGTTATGAGGCTTGAAAAATTTTGGAATTAAAGCAGCGCTTGTCCTCCTTGGCTGCAATCTAGCACAGCCAGAGAGGTAGATTAAAATTTTGTTTGTTAACGTTTGCACTGCTAAAGAGATAAGCTGCCTTTTCAATTTAAATACAGTCAGTCCTCATTATCTGCTAGCGATAGGTTCCAGGAAATCCTCCCGGATAGTGAATTTGCAGATAATAAATCTGCAAGATTTATTAGGTGCAAGAGGTTAGGTGCAAGGTGCAAGGGTTAGGTGCAAGAGGTACCTTATCTGCCATCAGACGAATCCAGCAGAGCCCCTCAGGAAGCCAGCAGAGTGCAGCAGGAAGTGCCAAAGATCTCTGAATGCTGCAGAGCCCTTCCAGAGGCTGCAGGGACCTTCAGACTGGCGCCTGCAACCAGCATGGGCCCCGTGGCCGGTGGATGCTTCTGCCAGCCATTTTCAAGGGGTCAGTGCTTGTCGCAGGTGCCGTTCTGAAGGTCCTGATTTCTTCTGTTCCTTCTCATTTTTAAAGGACTTTGCATTCCAGAAGGAAACTCTATTGGCAGTTAATGAATCTCCCGGTTTTATTTTTCACTGAGGGCGCAATCCTGTGCAGCGCCGGAATGGCGAGGCTGACTTGACAGCGCCGTATCTGACACTGCATAGGAGAGGCTGGAGCCCCCTCCCCACAGCAAGGGAGCGTTCACTCTCTTACCGTAGGGGAGGCTCCAGCCTCCCCCATGTGCTCCTCGGATCTGCGCCCACTAAAGAGCGGGCGCAGATCCAGGGGACCGTGTGGCCCGAACCGGGGCCTCGCAGATGGGGTTAGGATGTGGCCGTATGGCCACCTCCCAAGTCCCGCCCCACTTCCCTCCCTCCCACCAATCCCAGTGCTGCCTTGTCATGGCGCCTCCCTCGCGCCGGCCGGCTTTGGCTGACGCAAGGGAGGCGCTGCGCGGGAGTAACGAGACCAGCACTGCCAGCAGCCCTGGTCCTGTTGCCTTAGCGCCAACGCAGGGGTGCCGATTGGTGCCCCTGCATCAGCGCTAAGTGCCCAGTGTTGGTGCAACCCCGTTGCACCAACGCTGCGTGATCCTCAGGATTGCGCTGCCCATGCCCACCCCACTGTTGTTGGCTGAACGTCCTTTCTTCCCGCTCTGAGGAGCCCATTCAGTAATTTAAGGAAAAATAACCCGACTTGAGATGCATTATTAAAATAGTATGCGAAGAGGTGCCAGCGCCTTGTCAGGCTGATTCTCCGGGGAGATCTAGGCTCAAGCTCCACCAGCTCTCTTGATAGTTGAATTAAGACACATACGTTTCTTCCAGTTCCGAGGAGCTGTGAAGAAAGCTCAGCTGAACTTGCTCCTTGGAAGAGAGTGTGTCATGCTGCAAGCAGCTATTCCATGGAATCAGGGTCTGAAAAGTCATTAGGGTGGTGGTTGGGAACCCAAGAGGCCAGCCACTTTCTCGTGCACGCACAGGTGCTTCCGTAACTGGGGAGGGACAGTCTATAAAAGTCACAGACTCGTTCATGAAGTTGGCCCCATTTTCTGTGATGGTAGCTGTTTTTGCAGAAGACTGGCAAGGTTGATTTGGAAACACGTAAGATCACATCTTAACCTGGAGTGAGGCTAGCGAAGTTTGGCTGGCACAAGGGCTACCATGAAGTACATTTGGACCACTCTCACAGTCAGGGAGGATGGCGCACGTCTGTGTGCTGCTGGCTTCTCTGACTCCAAGAGTGGTCCAAATGCACTTTACGGTGTCCCTTGTGCCAGCCAAACTTTGATGGCCTAACTGTGCCGGCTTAACTCCAGGTTAGGATTGTGCATGCATGTATGCACGCATGCATGCACGCGTGTGTGTGTGTGTGCGCGCACACACACACACACACACACACACACAGAGAGAGAGAGAGAGAGAGAGAGAGAGAGAGGCAAATTACAGCCTGCCTCTTAATCCCAAAGGTGTGAAATTTAGGCTGTGTTCACAAGGGAAAATCATATCATAAGAAGATACACCCTCATTCCAGGAATATATAATGGAATCAGTATAGATCAGGCCCTCCAGCCCTCACAATTTGTGACCCAGGCAGGCCCCTGCCAGCAAACAGTTTCACAGAGCTGCAGGTTTGGTGCCTGTCTGCAGCAGAGTGGATTCTGGCTGGTCACCGTTTATGGCGGATGGACTGCCTTCAGCTTTGTGCATCACGCATTGTGCAGGCGTGTTCTGAAGCGTGGAGGGAGGTCTCTGTGACCTCTGGCTCGTGAGACCCGTGTTGCAGAGGGTGTGTGGGGACCACGAGGGACACCCTTGCCAAGTGCAACACAGCTTTCCTTGCACCAAATGCTTCCTGCAGTGCAACAAAGAGATGCCCAAATAAATGCCATAGACATTTTCTAGCTCTTGCTTTGAAGCTCAAGCCATAGAATATGTTCTTGCGTCACTTTATATTTTTGCTACCTGTGGCTTTAATGACTGTTAGGGAAAGCAAAAACCTTGCTCTTGTTGTTGGAGCATTTTAAGTGCTCAGAGCAGAGGCGCCCCTGAGGCAGAGAAGCCTAGCGGTGCCCTCAGGGAGCGGAACGTGTAATAAAAACAAAACCTGCCCTGTTGTCGTCCTCGCAAGCCTGTTGTCTGGGGCAGGCCTCCCCGTCCGGCCTGCTGGGAGGGCTGACCTTGGTGCCAGATACACAAATGGGGCTAAGCCCCATTGATTACAGTGGGACTTGCTCCCAAGTAGACAGGCATAGGACTGGGCTCTGGGAGAGGCTGCAGCCCAGTTGTAGTTGCTGTGCGGTACCTGCAGAAGGTCCCAGCTTCAATCTCCGGCTTTTACAGCCCGAAGACGCCCGTGGTTCGCCTCCGAGGCAAGCAGAGCGACTTCCCCCAAACTCAGGAAACGGCCTGGCTCGCTGCCACACCACGTCAGGTTTGCCCTCCCGGACTGACAGCTGCCGTGGCAGGCAGGGCCTTTGGAAACCTGCAGGGCGCCGCAATCCCTGCCCACGGACGACCACTCTGGGACCGTGCAGACATCCTGCTGGCAAAACGCAGGCCCACTGCGGCAGACCCTTTTGCCCCCACAGCGGCCATGCCCAGAGTGGCAGCATCTCTCTCAGCGGCGTCATGCAGCCAGAACGCTGGGCGGGAGGAACGGGTGAGCGGCAGCCCGCCCGTTGCGTACCGCTCCGTTTCGCTGTCTCCCCGCCCCCGCGGGCTGCCGCTCACCCGTTCCTCCCGCCCAGCGTTCCGGCAGCATGACACCGCTGATCTCTCTCTACCTCCCTGCTGAGTTCAGTCTCCGGTAGATTCCCTGGTGAGAATTCCAGGGCCTCAGAGGCTTGGCTCGCCTTTGAAGGAATAGAAGCATGGCTCAGCCTCCGAAGTTTGCTTCTGGGTCTGAGTCTCGTGAATTTCACTGGCAGCTGTGAGAATTTCAGGAAAGGCTGACGGGCTGCTGGTTTGACTCTGGAAAGGGCAACTTGATATGCTCACATATCAGCCAGGTAGTCTGGAAGTCAGAATGACACCGTTGTGTCTGCATGAAAGAACGTGGCCTGACGGCCTGTGCCTTCTGCAAAAGCGCCGGCGTGGCTGTCCAGAGGTTGAGATGTCCGGAAGTCAGAGGTCTGTCACTTGGCGATATCTGCGTTTGTTTTTGCCAGTCAGAGTTCAGTGGCTTCCTCCCCCCTTTCGAACCTCGGCTCTCCAGGGACCATCGCAGGCTCCTTCTCTGGCACGTAAGACGTTCCCAGGCTGCTTTACATTCCGTGCAAGAAGAAAGAACTGGAGATGTGTAAGGTCTGCTGCTCTCCCAGAGCGCAATCCTAAACTGGAGTTAGGCCGGCATAAGCGAAGCCAGCAACGTTTGGCCAGCACAAGGGCCACCGTAAAGCACTTTTGAACCACTCTCGGAGTCAGGGAGGATGGCGCACGTCTGTGTGCTGCTGGTCTCTCTGATTCCGAGAATGGTCCAAACATACATTCTGGTGTCCCTTGTGCTGGCCAAACTTTGCTGGCTTAGTTTATGCCGGCCTAACTCAGTTTAGAATTGCACTCCCAGCAGAGGCAGATCTACAGGGAGGGCAAAGCTCTAAGTGTTGCAAGAAGCCTCACCCTGTCATGTAAATCCCTCCTCTCCCTTGCTGCTGTAGCCAGTAAGCAACGCCAAGATGTTGCTGTTCCCTGTGAGGATTGGCTAAAACGGTGCAGGAGAGGAGTGATTTCCCCTGCAAGGTAAGGCTTCTTGCAAAACCCTTCTTGCTTTGCCCTCCCTTAGATCTGCCTCTGACTCCCAGTCACCCATGATGAGCAACAGTTTCATCCTGCACCTCCCGGGGCAAGGCAACACTTGTTTGCTGGCTCCAGGGTAAGCCCCTGCCAGCCTGTTGGTCTGCTTGGACCCGTGCCAGCAACATCATTTGCACAAGTCCCCATGCGCCACCTGAAAGTTATTTACTTAGCCAGGAAAGGGGGGGGGGCTGGCAGACACTACTGCCTCTGATCCAGCCCTCTTCCCACTCCCCATTCTGCTCTCCTCCCACCCACCCCCTATGCCTACTTATCAGGGCCAGCAGGCATCCTGGGTCTGCTGGAGTGCAGAGTTGCAACCACATTTTGCAGCAGCCAGAAAGCATCTAGCAGTGTGGGAATGCTCAACGCAGCACTAAGTGCCAACAGGATTGGAGCCTGCTACAAAGCATTCACTTAGACAGGTCTGGGCAGGCCAGCTCCTGGGAATGTGTGCCTGCTTGGAACTTTTCTGGTAGTGTTGTTTCCATTTCCCACTTCCCAGGGTCCAGGGCAATGCAGTGTTCTAACGCTAACATGTAACCTTTCTATAGTACTGTCCCTGAGATCTCAAGTACTTGCTATGTCATCTCCAGAAACCTGGCAACAACAACCCTGTAAGGGTGGCCAGTGCTGTTATCCCCATTGCCAGCGAGGTTAAAGCAATGAGTCAGTGACTTGCCTTCATTTGAGACCCAGGGCATTCCCATTTCCTGACTGGGATGAGATTTAGGGCGCAATCCTAACCTGGAGTTAGGCTAGCACAGTTAGGCCAGCAAAATTTGGCTGGCAGTACAGCCATCGTAAAGCACATTTGGGCCACTCTCAGAGTCAGGGAGGATGGCGCACATCTGTGTGCTGCTGGCCTCTCTGACTCCCAGAGTGGTCCAAACATACTTCACGGTGTCCTTTGTGCCGGCCAAACTTTGCTGGCCTGACTGTGCCGGACTAATTCCAGGTTAGGATTGCACATTTAGACCTGAGACTTCCATCTTGTGTGGCTTATTTATTTAGCCAGGGCTCTACATTAACATCATTTACAGGCTGCAAGACTTTTCTGTAGTCTCCCGAGAGCACTTCTCATCTTCTGATTGCATGGAGACACCATGGTAACTGCGAAACTCTAAGGGCATCTTTTTAGTGGTTTCCAAGCTGGCTGCAAAATAAAAAAAATTAGAGGCAGTTGGGCTGGGTCTGGCCTGTTCTATACTGGTGTCGTGAAGGGGGTGTAACTATTACAGGCCATTTCATGGGGATTCATGTGTCCATAAATTATCCAGGATACTAAGTCAGGCCTGCGTGACACTGTTTTTAGGTGGGGCTGACCTAAATGGGAGTAACAGAGGAGGACAGTGAAGATGCGTGAAGCAGAGTTTCCATTCTTGAGTACCTCCTCTTAGGATCAAAAGAAAACAAGTGAATCCAGAGAGCAGTGCCCCCAAATTTCCATTCGCAAAGGCTGGTCTGGTTTCTTCTTGCAAAAGTGTTCAGTCTGCAGCTGAGGTACATTCAGTGGAGTTTTGCACCACGAATGGCCGTGAAGGCAAGGGAGAAGGGGCACTTTACCCAGGAGCTCAGGCTCCTGCAAAACTTAGCACTTTGACCCCCCCCCAACTCTAAAAACTCCACATTATATTGGTGCATGACAAATAAGCCCATTCAGATGAAGCTATCCTGTTCAGCTTATCATATGCTTATCTGACTGACTTTCTGGTGTAATTTTCACTGCCGAATGCCACGTGCCCAGTGGCGTCATTCACCCGGAACGCTGGGTGGGACTTACCTTTGAGCGGCAGTCCGCCCGTTGTGTCACGCCACGTTCCGCCGCTTTCCCGCCCGCTGGACTGCCGCTCAAAGGTAAGTCCCGCCCAGCGTTCCAGGTGAATGATGCCACTGCATGTGCCCCGAGCCCTTCCAGCATGTTGGCTCATGTGTGACCCAAGGAGCTGGCCTGGATCACCCCTCTTTTTTGGTTCTGAAAACTGAGCTTGGGGCGGTGAGCAAATCAGACATAACTCTTACTATACATGTACAGAGCGTTCATAGGACAGTTTAGCAGCAGTTTCCGAGACATAAAGATGGATGAGTGGATGGAGTTGTGATTCCTTGTGCAGTTCAGTGTCCTAGTTTAACAAAGTTCAGATGAATCGAGTGAACTCATCATGTTGTTTCTTCCCAGTTAGCAGTTTGCATGGAGGGAGAAAAGCAACAAGGTTTCTTGTTAGATGTCTGGAAATGTTGTGAGGAAGCTCTTGTTTGGACAACCAAAATGGCAGTCCCTGGACTACAATCTTAAACATACCTGGGAGTAAGTCCCCTGAAATTTAACAGACTTATCAGTACTTATGAGTAGATATGCATAGGACTGCAAGACCTTAGAGCACAATCCTAACCTGGTGTTGCGCCAGCGCACAGCTCTTGCGCCAGGCCAATGCTGTTGCAAATGTGCCACAAGGTGCATCTGCACCGCAGAATCTGTCGCGGGACTGGCGCAAGCAGCAGCACTAACAGACGAGCGCCCACTGCGCCCGTCAGCTGCGCCAGTTGAGCGCCAGCAGAGCTCAGCCGGTGCAGGACTGCACTGAGGTGTAGGAGTGGCGCTGGGGGCAGAGATGGGACACGGCCTTTGGGCCGTATCCTGACCCCTGTCCCCAGGCTGGGCAGCCCCGATTCGGACTGCTCCTGGCCACGTGGACCTGCGGCTGCAAATCTGTAGGTGCAATTCTGAGCAGCCCCATAGGGCTGGCTGGGGCTTACCTCGGGGCAAGCGGAAAACATCCCCTTGTCCCACGCTGAGCTGCCGCCGCCTCCTAATGTGCATCGGATGTCGCCCAGCTGCGCCGGCCAGGCTATTCCAGCGCAGGTTAGAACTTCATGTTGAAAAGCGGTATATAAATACTTTTTGATTGATTTTTTTTAATTGATTGGGCTGCCCACTGCTCAGTTGAAAGCCAAAACATGTGGGATGAAAAATCTCTACATGATAAATAGCTATGAGGAGCTAGAAGGGTAGCTGTGTTGCAGCTCAGTCCTATCCAACCTTCCAGTGCAGATGCAGCCACAATGCAACCCCAAGGGAAGGGAACAAGCGTTCTCTCGTCTTGAGGAGGCCTCCGTGACTGCCCCTACACTGCAGGATGCAGTGCATGTTCTGCTGGATGGCTGCATCGGTGCAGCGGCGTCATTCAGCCGGAACGCTGGGCGGGAGGAACGGATGAGCGGCAGCCCGCCCGTTGCGTACCGCTCCATTTCGCTGTCTTCCCCGTCCCGGCGAAACGGACCGGAACACAACTAAACGGGCAGGCTGCCACTCACCCGTTCCTCCCGCCCAGCGTTCCGGCTGCATGACGCCACTGCATGTAAGCGCCCCCTCCCACTTGATGCCAGAGCCATGCAGCAATGGCAACACAGCATGCCAGGGTGGAAATACGCAGGGTGGAACTAACCCCCCCCCACTGCCCCGCTCCTCACATGCTTTGGTGCTGTCGCTTCCAACGAGCCATCCTGTCCATGTAATGCATTTCCCTAACTGTACCTCCTCACCCTGCATGTTCCTCAGCCTTTGGATTCCACATAGGCTAGTTCTGAGCACAGGCCTTCCTGCCCAGGGGAGGTGGCCGTGCAGTGTTAGCAGCAAGTCGGGAACGCCGCGAACCTCTGTCCGGCGGAAGCCCTGTTCTCCTTGGACAGCATCCCTGAAAAAAACCTAACAGTATCCTGTGTCCATGATTTGGCCTGATCACACTCGTTTTTTCATCGTATGTTACTGTTACTCTCTTTGGTGCTAGGAATTTGGGGGCTACTCACCCCTCGTCCCCAAGCAGAGGATGCACTGCTGGAATCTTCAGCTGTTGAACCTACAGCTGTCGAACATCTTCTACCTGTGCAATAAGTACTGTATACTGAAAAAAGGTTTAAAGCCATATTTCATCATCCCTCAGCGGGGATCCTCAAAGGCTTTTTCTCTCCATTACTCCATAAGCCAGGCCTGGTCACCTCCTGCTAGGCTTGGAAATTGAGTTATCTCCTCTTGGGCTAAAGGAGTAAAAGCATATAATCGTTTTGTTCTTGATCTGTATGACTTTTATGTCTGCCCCCCCCTTACTAGAATCAGATTTTTTTTAAACATCCAATATGAGAAGGTCCAGATTAGAATATAATTCTATGGAAACGGAGGTCATGCTTTGTTCTGCTTGCATAGATTGTTTTGTTCACACGTTTGTGTGTGTCTTTTCTTTTGACACGGGTTTTTAGGAAGAAGGGTTGGAATCAGTAGCACACCTGGGGGGGGGGAGTCATGATAAATATCTGCACTGCCGCCTGGACCGGCTTTAAGCCAATGTGACCAATGTCATCACATTGGGCCCCGCATTTTGGCGGCCCCCGCACCAGAGCAGTGAGCATATTGCCTGCTGCAGCGGCCAGGATCTCTATGGACCGTAATTCAGTGGGGCAAGCAGAGCATCTTTACCTTGGGCCCTCCCGCCTGCCCCTGCTTCCGAACAGCCCAAAATGCGTCTCCTGGAAGCAGTTGGCAGTGACGTCATCATGTCATCACCAACTATTTCCAGGTGCCACGTGCAGCACCACCAACGCTCTTCTGGGTGAGTGGGGGCCCTGCTGGGAGGGTGGGGGCCCCCGCAGGAATCTGGCGCATTGGGCTCTACCGCTACTAGAGCCGGCCCTGGCTGCCGGCCCTGTCAGAGGAGGACAGTTTATGGGCAGCACGTGGTGGCGCTGTTTGTGGAGACGCTCTGTGGGGTGCCCTGTGTTGCCCCCCCCCTTGCATTTGGAATTGCTCCTAAGTTGAGTGATTCTGGATGCTGGGCGGGGTGGCACTAGGGTGGGCACAGTGGCATGGCGTGCCATTGCCCCTCCCCAGGCGCTGTCAGAGCCCGTGACGGCTCTGGCCCCCCATTGTGACACTACTGGCTGGAACTAATACATCACTGAGAATAGGCTAGAATGTGGGGGTGGGGTAAGGGGGGAGAGAAAGACTGGAGAGCATTTGGGAGAGGGGAAATGGGGAGCAGTTCTGAATGAAGTTGTCCTACCTCATGTCCACTCAATGCAACAAGACCTCTAAGCCTTCAGCAAATCCTGTTCACGTTCATTTCGTGCTGCTTGGGATTTCCTGCCTTGGTGAGGGTTAGAACTTGCGCGGAAGGGGGGAAAAACAGCCATTGCACTGCTCAGTGTTCTGTACGAGCAGCTTTCCCGGTTCCTGCTGGATTGTTGTTCTTACTTTCAACCTCGGAAAAGTTCTGACAGAACGTTTCCATGTGCCTGCCCAGATGGGCACAAGCATGGCCTGAGAACATTGCTTGCATTTGGGGCAAATGTGATGTTGTTATGCTGTCTTCAGCAGCAGACGTGTGTCAGGATTCTACCCCTTATGGTGCTATCACAGCCATACAAATTCCTAAGCCAGCTGGTGGGTGAGACAGTATACTGAGGTTCAGGGAATGAAGAGCAAAAGGTGCAGACCCCAAATCAAAGAACAAGTCAGTGGGGCATTGTGCCCACAGCGGGGCTTTTAAGTCACCACCCTGATTTCTTGAAATAGCACCCCCCACATTTCATTGCCCTCCAGCTCAAAAACTGCTTAGGGGAGCCTGAATGTACATGAGTAATCTCTTACCAGCACTCAGAGATTCTCCGTGAATTGTAACCATCCAGGTGGTCAACTGTGGCTTCAGGCAACAGATTGGCAGAAGGTAACCATCTCTGCCCACTTGCTTGCCTCCACTGGTCCCCCTCCTTCCCCACTCTGATGGGAAAATGTGGATGAGAAGAGAGTGGAGACACTCTAGGCCACCACTCTGCTCTCCTCACTTCCTCTCCCACTCGCCTCCCTGTTCCAACACAGGGAGCAGGATAAGCAGAGGCTGGCAAACCACCAAGTAAGGAGGGGTGGCAGTGGGCATGCTGGCTAAGGCATTAGGTTCTTGGGTCAGCCAGGAGACCATCAACAGCAAAAACGGACTGAGCAAAAACGCATTCTCTTTTTTTTTTTTTTAAGCAGAAGAGGAAAGCAAGAATCGGAGTGGACATCTGTGCGTGACACAGGTGCCACTGATTGGTTCACAATTATTTTTGAGCCTCCTCCTCCCTTGAAAGGAGACTTCTGGAACTCAGTGCAGATTTAGACCTAGTCGATGTATGCAGCACAATGAGGCAGTCAAAGGGACTGTAGCACTTCACCTGCAAGTGAGAAATCCCATGTCTGAATGCTCCCTGGTACAGAGCGCAATCCTAACCTGGAGTTAGGCCAGCACAGTTAGGCCAGCACAGTTTGGATGGCACAAGGGCCACCATAAAGTTTGGCTGGCATAAGGGACACTGTAACATATGTTTGAACCACTCACAGAGTCAGAGAGGCCAGCACACAGACATGCACCATCCTCCCTGACTCCAAGAGTGGCCCAAACGTGTTTTATGGTGCCCCTTGTGCTGGCCAAAGTTTGTCGGGCTAATTCCAGGTTAGGACTGCGCTCGCAAACTCTTCCCTGCAAATAAATAAGCCGCACATCATGGAGAAAGAACTTTCCCTAATGGGTTAGTTAGTTTGTTTTTTAATTTGAAGGACTCTTTCTTAAACTTAGAACAGCATTCAAAATGTGGTTCACATAGCCTGAAGCAGCAGAATCAGTTTCTGCGATTCAGGACTCTACCACAGCACTCTGCATAGAGTCGTTCAGGCCTCAGATGTCACCCACGAACAGCCGCCACACTTAAGCGCACTTTACCCCAGGCTCTCTAGTGGAACTGCCTGTGGAAAATGCCCTTCTTGTGGCATGCACTGAATGTCACTAGTGGATGTGGTTGGAGAGACAGCACTGAGTACAAAGTGCAAAAAGCAGCAGTTCTCAGGCTCTGCGAATGAGGATTCTGCCCCTGTTTTCCTGAATAGTAAGGTGGGGTGGCCATTTGAAGTCCATCATGTCCCCATAGGGCAGTGGCCCCCAAACGTTTTAGCACCAGGAACCACTTTTTATAATGACACTCTATTGGGACCTACTTGGGTTTCCCGGGCTTAAAAAAAAAGGAGATCTAGAGAGAAATATTCTATTTTATTTATAATAATAACCAGAAAAGACCCTCAAACATTTATCTCCCTAAATTAGCACATGCTTGCAAACTGTAGGAGCTGAGCTCTTTGCAGGGCAGTTAGCCGCTTGAGAGTGCAATCCTTGCCTGCAGTTATTTAGTTCAGAAGAAATGAGCATATTGACAGGAAGCACATACTTCATGTAACATGTCACTTGACCATGTGTCACAGAGGAGGTGCATGCAGGGCCAGCTTTAAGCCAATGTGACCAATGTCGTCACATCGGGCCCCGTGCTTCAGGGCCCCCCGCACGAGCAGGGTGAGCATCCTGCCTGTGGCTGCAGCTGGGATCTCTATGGACTGTAAGTCAGTGGGGCGAGCAGAGCAGCTTCACCTTGGTCTCTCCCACCTGCCTCTGCCTCTGAACGGCCCAAAATGGGCCACCTGGAAGCAGTTGGCGGTGATGTTAGGATATCCCCACCAATTGCTTCCACATGCCATGCTTTGCACGTGGCACAAACAGCGCTCTTCTTGGTGCATGGGGGGGGCCGCAGGGAGGGTGGGGGCCCCCGCAGGAATGCCCCACATTGGGCCCCACCGCTGCTAGAGCCGGTCCTGGGTACATGTCGTCAGCAGGGCCTGCAGCAACTCTTGGTCATGGGCTCCATGCATGGATTCAGCTGGCATCAGGGTGCTGGTCACTTGCCAAAGCACAACAATTCTTGGAGAAGCCAGACATGGAAGTGCCCAAAATCGTTTCAAGGTTGAACACGGAGACAGCCAGGGAAAAAGAGAATCGGGCTGTCCGTGTAGCTACCATAGAAGAGATGTCTGGAATTGCAGAACCGCAGGAAGAGAGTTAGGCACATGGAAACCACTGTCTGTTTATTATAAGCTGTGCATCAGAGTGTGGCTCCAAATTTACCCTGTTTTACTGTGAGGATGACTGCTGGATGTAACCTTACTGTTAGATTCTCAGTTGACCAGCAGTAATTTTGTGTTAAATTAGCGATGGTTTAACTGCGGCAGTGAACGAGTGCAGGAAATGGCTTTAGGAGTAGCTTACTGCTCTTTTCCCTGGGATATTTGCAAGTGGGATTTTGGACAGTTCAGGAGTGTATCTGCAACGTTCTTCCTGGACATAAGGCATTGGGTAGGGTTCCCAGGACCAAGGCACCGTCCTCTGTATTTCCTCACTTGGTGCAAAGCAGTTTCGCATAGAGACATGTCTTCTCAGCAGGGGAGGCAGAGCAATGTTTGTAGTGCATCTTTAGGGCACAATCGTAACCTGGTGTTAGGCTAGCACAGTTAGGCCAGCAAAGTTTGGCCGGCACAAGGGCCGGCACTGTAAGGTATGTTGAACCCCTCTTGGAGTCAGCACACAGACATGCACCATCCTCCCTGAATCCAAGAGTGGTCCAAACACGCTTTACAGTGTCCTTTGTGCCAGCCAGACTTTGCTGGATTAACTGCCAGTCTAACTCCAGGTTAGATTGCACTCTCAGTCTTAGCAAAAGCAGCAAGCAGTGGCATAACGACACCATCTGGTATCTGAGACAAACCTTCTTACATATGCCCCCTCAAAGGTCTTAGAAATGCACTTCCAGTTTTCCGGAAAAACCGGAAGTGTAATTCTAAGGACTCTGGCAGGCTGTCTGAAGCCTTCTGATGCTTTGGGAGGGCCCATACAGTCTCCCCAGGCCTCAGAAAGGCCCCTGGAGCACCATGCATCCCCCAACATATGGTTCCTTGCGCAATTGCCCCTCCCCAGCTCTGCCACTGGCCGCAAGCAGTGGCGTGATTCACCCAGCCGGGGCGGGCGGGAAAGTGGCAGAACGCAGCATGACGCAACGGGCGGACTGCCGCTCAAAGGTAAGTCCCGCCCAGTGTACCGGGTGAATAACGCCACTGGCCGCAAGTGTGCAGAGTGTACACTTGCAGAGTTCATCAAGATCAAGAAATAAAGTTGTTGAATTCGTATTGACCTGTGATTTTAACTCCTCTTGACCTTTCGGATGACCTTATGAATCTCCTGGAATGTTGTCCAAAGTGAAAAGAGAAAAAGAACAATGTGGGGGGGGAAAATCAGTTGTGTTGCTCTCCCTTCCTATGGCAGAGTACCAAATGGATCCCTGTCATAATAAGATGACCTCAAAAAAAAAAAAAAAAACCACCCCTGGAAAATATGTTAAAACAAATACAGTAAAACAACATGATTGTGTCAAGGCCTTCCCATAGCACATTCTCTCTTGGATGTCCACTGGTGCAATAACATCTTGCAATGGAGAAACCTATTTTCAGGTAGATTGACAATCAATTTTTCTGTACTAATGGGGTAAATGTATTCAAGTCATATTTACATTCCATTGCAAGTCATGAAGATGATGTGCTTACAATGCTCACCTCACTATCCGATCCTGTGCAGAGTTAGGCTGTGCTGAAGAGGGGTGCAGCTAATGAAAGGTGTAGCCCAGTGCAGAGGGCAAAACGTTGCCCTGGAAGTGATGTCACAACAGGAAGTGACATCACAATTGTGTTTTTGTTTTCTCTGGTTTTTTGGCCATAACTTTTGATAAAGATACTACACTCTGGTTTGTGTCATTGCATTTTGCATTGAATTTCCTTTCCAGTGATATGTAACATGATGGTATTATCCATACATACCAAGGTTTTCACAATGTTGGCCATTAATACCTAACTCAGCTTGTTGCCCCCCTAAAGATTGTTGCCTGGTGCAATTGCACCCGCCTGTACTTCTTTAGCTACACCCATGGTGCTGAAGCTAATTGCAGTCAGGACTTTGGCGCACCTAACGCCGCACAAAATTGGGCTGAGTTGCGTGAAAATCTGGCTGTACAAATGTGCTGTTTGGTTATTAAAGGGCTACAGTGGGGGGGGAAACAGAAGCATTGCTGGTGCATATTAAATAACACGTACAAGAATGTACTTGAGCTTCATTATAACCATGCACTCTTTCAAAAGCTAGCCCTAAGATGTAACGGGCTCACCTCCCTCAGAAGAGGATTTTCAGTTGAAGGCACGAGGACAGTGAACATACGTGTTCAAAGCTAGCCAACTGTGAGTCAGTACAGGGCAATCAGTCATCTTGCTGTTGTAGCTGACCATGGGGACCGGAGCCTGGCAAACATCACTTCCAAGAATGAGACAGAGCTCGAGACAATCACCCTGATGTACAACCCCACATGCGCACCAATGGAATGTACTTTTCATGGCCCTTCCCTCCATGAAGGTGAAGCTCTATGAAGGGGGAAGCTCTCACAGGTGTGTAGGGGTGGTTTGGCATGTGATGGATGGTGTCCCTGTGCTCACAATAGATGGGTCAAGGTGAGCTGCGCACACTCAAGCAGGGGTTTCAATGCACCCAAAGGTTGCTTCCCTCGCCGCAGACTCGCGCATTTTTCTTTCCGTTCTTCAATGTGCTACCCATTCCAGGACACCGCTGAATGTTGTTGGTTTTGTTTTGTTTTGTTTCCTTCTGATGCCAGACATTAATGCATACGTGTATTTTGAAAAAAATAAAAAAAGATTTTCAATTTATCACTTGTAACCATATATAAATATATATAAATATATATTAAAAAGTGTTTTATTTGCAAAAAAAAAAATTAAAATGTTTTAACTGTAAACTATCTTATAAACTGATTTGTGATGATCTGTTCTTTTGGTAATCATTGACAGAATAATTCCTCAGCTTGAGTACTGTAAGAAATAAATATTAATATTGGCGCCACTGAAAGCCCTTGAAGGGACAAATCTATGTACTGTATGTATTAAAAAAAAAAAAACACCCACAGTTGTATCAAATAAATGTTTATTGCCTTTTTTCATACTTTGGCCTGAGCGTCTTGATTATGCACACTGAGAAACACCCATGTCTTTCAATCCCAGTCTAGAGTTCCATGCGCCTTCTGTGTTGTGCATTTATTTCCTCGCAACATTTCAGAGACTCCTTTGCAGTCCTACGTTCAATGGAGAGAGATGGCGCAATCAAGGCATCGGGGGCGCAATCCTAACCTGGAGATAGGCCAGCACACGGGACTTGTGCCGGCCCAAACATCCCATAAAGTGTGTTTACCCCTGCTAACTGGACAAGAGGCACTTTTTCCAGTGGTGTTCCTCTTATATTTAGCAGGGGGAGAGTAACTGTCCCTCTTCACCCCTGCGCAGTCTTTCTAGTGGCTGTTGCTGGCGGGCTGCCTTTTTTTAGATTGTGAGCCCTTTTGGGACAGGGAGCCATTTAACTTTATTATTACTATTGTTATTACTTTATTAACTTTATTATTACTATTTGCCTGTAAACCACTTTGTGAACTTCGTGTTGAAAAGCGGTATATAAGTACCTGTTGATTGATTGATTGATTGATTTGCCCCCCTCTCTAGGGAGGCCATCGCAGGGCTGCCTTTGGTCCTGGGCTCCTGGCTGCTGCTTGCTCTGCCCTCGAGGTGGGGGCCCCACCAAACTCCCTTGGGCCCTGCAGTTCCTAAGGCCAGCCCTGACCGGCTCCCCAGAGGTTTTAGTTAATAAATTGAGTGACCCCATAATGTGTGTGTCTGTTCTGTAGGGTTTGGGGAAAGTAGGAAAATTGATGGGCCTGCAGATTTCTAACTTGGATTAGACATGAGCTAAGTTGCTTCTTTGTGTTCTAGCTCAGAGTGGGCAGACAAGAAGACAAGAGGGGCTTTTCCCATAGTGACTCCCCCTCAATTGGTGTCACCCAGTGCCCCACCACCAGCGTCGTCATGCAGCCGGAACGCTGGGCGGGAGGAACGGGTGAGTGGCAGCCCGCCCGTTGCGTTCCAATCCGTTTCGCCATCTTCCCCGCCCCCGCAGCCGGAATGCTGGGCGGGAGGAACGGGTGAGCGGCAGGGGCGGGGAAGACGGCGAAACGGATCGGAACGCAACGGGCGGGCTGCCGCTCACCCGTTCCTCCCGCCCAGCATTCCGGCTGCATGACAACGCTGCCCACCACCCACAACACACACACACACACCCCTGCAGTCCCTGCACCAGCAACGGACTCACGTATCCTACTTATCCTCTTGCTCAGGAGGTCCATACTCAAGAGCAGACAGATCCTGAGCACCAGGGATGTCATCAGGAGCCGGCAGATCCTCAGGAGGAGGGGGCCGAGCCCAGTGAGGAAGCAGCCAGGCCTGGACAATACCCCCCCACACACACACACACATGTCTCTGACTTCCGTGTTCAATAAAAGGAAAAATATCAGTCAGCTCTGAGCTTCTGGGTCTGAAGGCACACAAAGAGGCGTCAGGTGAGGCTGCCCCAGTAGCACTCATCGCACCAGCGGCTGCCAGAGTTGGACTCCCTGCCCAAGATCATTGTCCAGCTCGGATTCAGGAGATGGTGAGGCCTGGCAAGACGGCGAGGGAGTCGGCCAGGCCTGAGGAGGAGGCAGGTGAGGGGGTGGCGACAGCAGCGTCATGCAGCCGGAACGCTGGGCGGGAGGAACGGGCGGGAGGAACGCTGGGCGGGAGGAACCCGTTCCTCCCGCCCAGCGTTCCGGCTGCATGACGCCGCTGGGTGGCGATGAGAGCAGCCCACTGAGCCTCCTCATCTGCTGCTATTAAAGGAAAAATCTGGAAGAATGTGCATTAATGCCCCTCACTCTGATTTGCACAGCTTCCAGCCCCAACCCCGTGCCAGGCCAACTGGCCTAGGAGAAATGCAAAAGCAAAATGTTGCCGTCTTGAACTGAAGTCGCCATCAGGACAGGTTTCTGCGGCTTTTTCCAAGAAAACTCGCCCATTTAGACAAGCGACGTAGATGCCATTTAAAACAGTGTGTGCCTGTTATCATTTCAATCCCGGCGCTTTTGTATCTGTGTTGAAATTGAAATGCCCAGTTCAATCAATCAATCAATCAATCAATCAATCAAAAAGTATTTATTTACTGCTTTTCAACATGAAGTTCCCAAAGCGGTTCACAGGCAAACAATAATAAAGTCAAACGGCTCCCTGTCCCAAAAGGGCTCACAATCTAAAAAATGCAGAACACCAGCAGCAGCCGCCACGAGAAATGACACTGTGCTGGGGTGAACAATTACTCTCCCCTCCTAAACGTAAGAGGAACACCACTAGGAAAAGTGCCTCTTGCCCAGTTAGCAGGGATAACTGCAGGGGTGGTTGTTGAGGGAGCAGAATACCCTCGAATTCCTGTGGAGGTTCCTTCCAACCAGTGGTGTCATTCAAATGATTTAGGAACAGGAACTCACTTTTGATTGGCACTTGTCGGGAACCCGGAACCAGCCACGGAGCCCGTTAGGATCTGGAACGCCCGTTCTGGTCCGTTCCCCCTGAATGACATCACTGCTTCCAACTCTCTATTTTTTCCAACAATTTTTCAACTGGCATTTTGCTGGCAAATCGCCAGCAAAATGGCTGGCATGGAGTTCTGGCGCATGGAATTCAAAGTCACATTTGTACAGCTTTCTCTGTCTTTTTTTTAATCCCTCTGTGTTTACACTGTGAGTCAGAGAATGAGACACACTTGGGAGACAAATTGACAAGCCCTTTCCATCTGCTTCCCACCGCCAAAGCCTGACAGCTGTCCTAAAAGCTTGTAGTTGTAAAACCAAAGCTGTTCCATTGAATGAACGCAGCACATCAGGGAAGGGGTCACTGGAGCCGAACAGCAGGGCCTGAAATGGTGGTGGCGGAGCCAACTGGAGCTTGTGGCTCTGGGGGTGACCTCAAAGGAATGGAACAAGGGTCTCCTGGGAGATGTCGTTCCTGTTGCTTGCATGGGAGGGGTGTGGATGCAAAGACACAGAACATGCTTCTGCCTTGCCAAGAGCGTGCTTGTTTGTTGGGTGCCCAAGAGGGATGCCTGCAAGCTGGGAAATGCGCCAATGATTCATTCAGGCACAGCCAAGGAAGGCGCCAACAAAGAACGAGAATCAACAATGGGGTGGAGGTCTGTTGGCTCCCTGTGTGCTTGTTTTCTGCTTATAGATAGGAATGTGCTTTTTTGGTGATTTTTTCCCCAAAATTTCTCAATTAAATAAATAAATAATACTTGGATTTATATACCACCTTTCTTAGGTTACCAGATTTCTCTAATGACTATAACTCAAGGCAGTTTACATAAGCAGACTTTATTCAGAAACCCGAAGGTTTTTACAATTTTTACAGAAACGTTCTATCTTCCAAGAACTGCACACATACAGATGGATCTTTCTGGATTTAGTCCTTCTTTCTGGCCACCCATTTGTCTTCTTGCTGGCTGATAAGCAGCTTCCCTGCTCCCACCAGAGAAGCGGCTGACTTTGGCACAACTCCTCCTCTCACAAGGCAGCCGAAGCTCAGCTGTTAATCAGTCGCAATTAACGAGGTCTGCCGCTCACAGAGACTTCCGGCTGTCCCGAACTGGTGACCTTCAGATCTTCAGCTCTTATCTTCAGGCAAACGGAGGTATTAACCCTCTCAACTAAATCTTCTTCTTCTGATTAAAATAGCAAATTGTGGTGTTGTGTGTTTTTATCCAAATTTTTATTGCATATTGTACAAACAGCGCAATAAATAAAGGTGAATGACCCTACAAAAGGAAGCAATCACTGGCGCACACATCCCAGCCCAAAATAACCTGCTCAAAAATTCCCAAGCTGCGCTCTGATTGCTGCTGGGAGTGTCAAGAAACTGCTACTTACTACTGCCACATTCCGTTTAAGTCACCCCAGCATGCACTGTGAACTATGAACATGGGTGTTCATGCACGTTTAAGCAAGCTTCCTCCTGTTTCTGCCACTCCTCCTCCTGATCCCTTCCTGAAAACTATTTGTGGATTCCTCAAAACTGTGTCAAAAAGAAACAAAAGCGGTGTTATTATTGTGAAATTGATCTAAATTTCTGTCAAACTCTGTCAAACTAAGCAAAAGTGGTGTTTTTGTTTTGACCTAAATTTCATTTTATGTAGCATTTTCAGTAGAAATTCTCATTGGCATTCTGTATTGATCTACAAAAAAAGCCATCTCTACTTATAGAGTCTGATTAAAACCAGACGCTTTATTCTTTGCACAACTGTGAACAACATAAACAAAGATAATGTGGGGGAGAGACACCGAGGCTATGGAGATAGGGTTCCCCCGTATCCGCAGTTTCCTACATTCACAGGTGTCCGTCCATCCAGGAATTCATCCCCTGTGGATACAAGATGGGGGAAACCTGCAGGGAGGCGTGGCTGGGCGACGCACAGGGGTGGGGCGATGTGCTGGGGGCGCGGTTTCGTCGCCCTGCCATGGGTGCACTTGGGGCTCCATTTTGGAGCAGAACAGACACGAGGGAGGGTGGGTAGGCCAGACAGTGCGCGGGTTCATCTGTGGACTCCACGCAATGGCGCCACGCCACCCTGCCGCTGCCGGCGCCCATGGCTCGCGCCACCCCGGGCTACATCCTTCCTCCGCCTCTGCAAGAACAGCTATGACAACTGGCATCACAAGAACAGAACAACTTCCAGAACAACTTTCAGTGGGTCCTGGGCAGACTGTCATTCTAAAAAGTGGGTCCCAGTGCAAAAATGTTTGAGAACCCCTGCTCTGGCATTTTGCTTTTTTCTCAGGTAGGTGGAAAGCAACAGTTAATGCCAGGCCATTGGGGGGGGGGCACTGCTTGGCTCCACCCAGGTACAAGGTATTTTTTAAAGTTTCTTTAAATCGCCTGTTCCCACTTCAGAAAATCTCAGGGTTTGGGATGCATCCAAGCAGGCAACCCTAACCTTTAATTACTGGTTTCCTAATTACAGTGCCATTTATCACTCATCCCCCAGCTGTGCTGAGCATAGAGCTGCCAACTCTGTTTCTGGATATCTCTTTTTCCGATGTGTGTAGCATCATTTAGCCAGGGAGGCCCTTCAGCTGTCTTCAGGAGATTGCTGGTAATTCCTGGACTGCTGGTAACACTCGCTGAACAGCACATAATAAAGATGAAGAACCTGCAAGGAGGCCACTTTTAATCCTTCCACTGCAAGGAGGCCGCTGTTTGCTAGCTTAGGATACTTCAGAATGCCAGATGCAGGGGAGTGGCCACAGGATGCAGGCATCTTGTTGCCTTGTTTGCTCCCTGAGGCACCTGGTGGGCCACTGTGAGATACAGGAAGCTGGACTAGATGGGCCTTTGGCCTGATCCAGCAGGCCTCTTCTTATGTTCTTATGATAGTGACACTACATACCCTTTCCTGAGAGTAAGCCTCACTGAACACAATTGGGCTTACTTTTCAGTAGGCACACATGAAATATTGCACTGGAAGAGGGTGAGCTGTGCACCAGGCCTTCCCTGACTTGAATCTCTGCCATGAATTCTCAACAGGTGATTTGGTCTCAGCTGCAATTGGAAGATAATAAAACTAACCTTACAGGAATATTGTCAGGATTCTATCAAGGGAATACAAGTGAAATGCTTTCCACTGTCAGAAAACAGTATACAGCTGTTCAGCGTTATTAAGAAAGGCTTGCAACTGCAAAAGTTCCAGAGGGTGTGAATAGACATAGAGAGTAAATTATTCTCAATCACCTCCCCATTCAGAACTCAAGGTCATTCAAATAAACTCATTGATGGTAGAAACAAGACCAAGAACAACAACAAAAAGAAGAAGAAATATCTCTTTCTGCAACACATAATTAACTTATGGAATTGTCAATGGATTTTCATTTATTTTGCTGGTTGAATTTCAAGCCCAGCTCAAGGTCCCTAAAGAGGCAAACCTTTAAAAACTGCTTTTAAAAAATCCTGGCACAGCACAATACCAGTTTTAATATGAAACACTACAAAAGTAAGCAAAACTAAAAGTACACTGCAGTGCCTTAGCCCTAACTATGCACTGACAGCCTAAGAAGATTAACAGCCCAATCCAGAGCTGCCCCCGACCACCCGGGGGTCACACTCCTGTCCCCCAAGCATATCCTCAGCAGTGGCAGGCAAGAAACTGATCAAGATCTCCTGGAAATCCCGATGCAACGACTGCCTTGAAGACAGCAGCCCAGAGATGTTCAGAGCAACGGAATCGAGCAAAGCGATCACCATGAGCATCAGACAGTTCAGTCTCCACATGGAGGTAGCACAGGTTTGCTAGAAAGGTCTGCTCCCAGCACAGCCTCTGTGGATAGAAACTAAAACAGTGAGGGTAACAGGGAAGAGGGCTTTCTCTGCACCTGCCAAAGGGTGCAATCCTAGCCTGGAGTTAGGCTGGCACAGTTAGGTCAGCAAAGTTTGGCCGGCACAAGGGCCCCTGTAAAGTGCATTTGGACCACTCTCGGAGTCAGGGAGGATGGTGCATGTCTGTGTGCTGGCCTCTGAGAGTGGTCCAAACATACTTTACGGTGGCCTTGTGCCAGCCAAACTTGACTGGCCTAACTGAGCTGGCCTAACTCCAGGTTAGGATTGTGCTCAAAATTACATTATAAGCAAATTTTAAATGTTTATCTGTTGTCCCCAGCAGGACTCAAAACATGCTATCTGCTTCAGCACTAGTGGAAACCAAGGGGACAAACGCAGTGGTGTCATCTAAATGATTTAAGAACAGGTACTCACTTTTGATTGGCACGTGTCGGGACCTGCCCACCGGAAGTCACGTCATAAGCCGGAAGTGATGTCGTGGCAGGAAGTGACATGAAAAAAGCCCTTTTTGAGGCCTCAGATGATTTTAAACTGACCCAACAGTTGCAACAGTATTCCACAGCACCCCCAGAACATGTTAAGGAGGCCTGGCATCATGTTAAAGTGACCCAACAGTTCCAAAACCCCAGAGCAGCTCATTTTTCAGTGGCACGGCAAGGCAAGGCTCCGCTCACTGCCTTCCTGGCTCTGAGAACGTGCAGGCAACTCAAACGTGCAGGAAATTCAAACGTTGCAGGGGGCGGAGTCAACGAGTGGGCGGGCGAATGGGCGGGGCCAGCTGTAATCCTAGAAACCAGTACTTGCGTACCCCCGCGTACCCCCTGCATGACATCACTGGACAAACGGCAATAAAGTGGTGTCAGACCTCAGGGAGTCTTGGACCAGGACAGGGCCTGGGCACTGAGGTGTCAAAGTAGTTGTAACCCTAAACAAGCGAATTCACTCTCTGTTCTTTTTTTTTTTTTAATGAATCATGTGGAGTGGAGAGGATCACACAGGTCGGAGCCGTGGTGGTGAAGGGAGAAAACCCATGACGACGGCATGACCCTACTATGAGTTGTCCTGTACCTTCGTAGCTAGACTTAGCTAGGTTGAACTAGCTTGGACTGGTTCCCCAGAGGCAGTTTCCCTCAGCTGAGATGTGGTGGAAGCAGTGGCACCACTAAGGGGGGCGGGGGGCAGGCCGCCCCGGGTGCCATCCTCGGGGGGGGGGTATCATCATTGCACCCCAATTTTTTTAAATCGTGGCTTTATGGAATAACACCATAACACTATATGCCATTTGATGTGGAATTTCACCCAGAATTCAATAAAGATATTACATTACAGAATGTAATATCTTTATTCTATCAAAAGATATGGCTGAAAAACAAAAAATAAATAAAAACTGTGATTTATTAAAATTGTGGTTTTACGGAATAATATCATCATGCTTTGACTATGCGAAGTCAAAGCATAGTCAAAGCTATGGTTTTCCCAGTAGCAATGTATGGCTGTGAGAGCTGGACCATAAGGAAGGCAGAGCGCCGAAGAATAGATGCTTTTGAATTATGGTGTTGGAGAAGACTCTTGAGAGTCCCCTGGACTGCAAGGAGATCCAATTGGTCAATCCTCCAGGAAGTCAAGCCTGATTGCTCCCTGGAAGGACAAATGCTGAAGCTGAAGCTCAAAGACTTTGGCCACCTCCTGAGAAGAGAGGACTCTTCAGAAAAGACCCTCATGCTGGGAAAGATGGAAGGCCAAAGGAGAAGGGGGCGGCAGAGGATGAGATGGTTAGAGAGCATCACCGAAGCGATGAACATGAAATTGGGCAAACTCCGGAAGCTAGTGGAGGACAGGGAGGCCTGGCGTGCTGTGGTCCATGGGTCGCGAAGAGTCGGACAGGACTTAGTGACTGAAGAACAACATCATCATGCTATGTACTGTACGATGCGGAATTCCACCCAGATAGGCAGCAATTCTATACATACTTTCTTGGGGTAAATCTTGTGGAGCACAATGGAATTTACTCCTGTGTAAAGTTCAGCCGGATTGCACCCTGGCTGGGTGTGTCCCTCTCCCCCCAAAGAGTTCCAAGATAATCTCATCCGTTTTCTGAGTGTCTTGGCATGACAGCGGCCAACCTGGCTGGCCAACCACCACCCTGCGGGAAGAAGAGAGCATCTTCCGTGCTGTCAGAATTAATATTTGCTGCTTGCAGGCTTTAGAAAATAGTCCCACAGGACAAACTATTACTTAACTCTGTGCAACACTTGCTACAACTGATCTCAAAATGGCAGCAACCCTTGGTTTGATTCTTTGCTTGTGTTCCCTGGGGCTGCTTGCTTCCCTCCATGGACTTCCTAGAATGCTTTGGGTCTTACCGTCATTACGCCCTACAGAAGGTCCTACAGTGATGTCATTCAGGGGGAACGGACCAGAACGGGCGTTCCGGATCCTAACGGGCTCCGTGGCTGATTCCAGGCTCCCAACAAGTGCCAATCAAAAGTGAGTTCCTGTTCCTAAATCATTTGAAGGACTCCTACCATAGGATTGAATGTGGCTGCGGCTTTTTTAGTTCTTGAGGGCCACTGAGCTCTGTTCAAGACAAATCCTGCAAATCCTTTCGAGCCACTAAGTGGCGCTGTTGTTACATGGCATCTCCTCTCAGGCACCAGGACACCAACGTCCCACAGCAGGAGTGTCGAACTTCTTTCATATTGCCGGCCGAATGGCATTGACGGTGCTTACGAGGGTCAGAGGTGACATCATTAAACAGGAAGTGATATTGTTAATGAATCCAATAATCTGAGATTAGATTGCAATGTAGCCAGGGTAGAGGACCTGCAGAAAGTCTTCGTTGGAGTCCCTTGTAGCCGGACAGTAGCCAAAGGGTCCGTGTGGTAAGTATTGCAGGTGCCGCAGCCCAAGCATGTTGACCTTGCATCCCAGAATGGCTCTGACAACAAGTGGGAGGGGCTTCATGGCATGTTCTTACTACTTGCTCTCCCTCTGGCTATGCTACTGCCCCCAAGCAGGGCTGAAAATCTGGGGCACCTTCTCTGTCTGAAACTCAAGGAGCCACTGCTAGCCACCGCCACTACCATGAGATGCACAGCCAGAGCCAACGACCGATGCTCCTCTCCAGCAGGCAGGGGTACACCTTGGCTGCTACTTTGGGCCAGTACTTGAGTTCTGAGGGTAAGGAAGGAGGGCCCTTCAAGAAATCCGCTAGCAACAAGCCCTTCCCCAACTCCAATCATGCTTCTAAAAGCAGTAGCCAAGTGTCGCAGTCCTCCCTCCTCTGCAATTTGAGCACTGATTTGGTTGAGCAGCTCCGGAGTGTATGCAAATGGTTTCCTGCCAGGTTTGGTTTGCTCACAAGTTGGGTTTGGAATGCAAATGGTTTGCTGAGAACTGTGAGGGTGAATAGCTTTGTGCCCCTCTCTGAAATATATAAGAAACATCTATAAGTATGCTTGGACCACTCTCGGAGTCAGAGTGGCAGCACACAAATGTGCACCATCCTCCCTGACTCCGAGAGTGGTCCAAATGCACTTTACGGAGGCCCTTGTGCTGGCCTAACTGTGCCAGCCTAACTCCAGGTTAGGATTGTGCTGAGACCAGGAAGCCAAAAGACCAGTGGAGAGGACAGGCCTGTTTTGTCACTGCCATGCATCACCAGAATGAGGATTTGCTTTCTTGATTGCTTTCATCTTCTTTGATCCCTCCCCCTTCGTCTGCATGCAGAACCTCTTTAACCCCTTCAGCACCAATGCTATTAATGGCTCCCCGGACAGCTGCATTCGGTGCCAGCGAGATGCTGGAGAGCAGGTGCTGCTCTTGTCTGCTGTCTTGGCCTCGGGTGCATCATTTGTGTTTCCTGCAGTGGCAGAGAGCACGTCCCAGCTTGCTATTTCCCTGGGGGTTGGGGGGGGGGAACCACCGCTCTCTTATTCCACTCTCTTGGAACACTCACCACTCCACTCTACTCTCTTGTTCCTGCAAGAAGCTACAAGGATGCTTGTCTTTTTACAGGAACAGTTTTCTGTGCTTTGCTAACTCAGCTGGATGGCTGGCATAACTCTCTCTCTGTGTGTGTGTGTGTGTGTGTGTGTGTGCCTGAGAGAGAGAGAGAGAGAGAGAGAGAGAGAGAGAGAGAGAGAGAGAG
>JAJKFI010000424.1:202822-234336 GCA_029204185.1 Lerista edwardsae
GAGAGAGAGAGAGAGAGAGAGAGAGAGAGAGAGAGAGAGAGAGAGAGAGATTTAACCCTTTGACAAATCTGATTGTCCCGTTATCTACAGCACTCCAATAACTACAGTATGCAGAAGAGGGGTCCAATTACAGACTTCAAGATCTCCCTGCTGGGACTTCCCCCTGCAGACTCTCCTCTACCCTATCCCATGCCCCACTGGGGCCAAGGCACAATTGCTTTACACAAATATCTTGTGTCACACACACACACACACACACAAACACACACACACAGGTGGGGCTGGGAAGAAGCAATAGAGTCAAGCACCTCAATTCCCTGATGCACTACGGCAGGGGTCCCTATGTACAGCCATGGGCCAGATCTCACCTATCAACATGTTTTGGACTTCCCTGTTAGGTCCAGTGGCACTGTAACTATGTAACCCCCAATCCTTCCTCTTCTCACCCCCCTTCTTCCTTCTGTTGAATGAAGCTTTAAAAGGGGATTGGACAGATTTATGGAGGAAACGTCCATCACAAATTACAAGTCATGATGGGGTGGTGGTGGTTAGAAGAAGGCTACCGCAGGATGCTGGGTGCCAGAGAGCAGTGGCCTAGCTAAGGGGTGCAGGAGGCCTGTCTCCCCCATGGCCTAACACACAGCTGGGACTTTGACAGTGGCTTCACTGACATGCAAAAGCCACAGTTTCTGTGGCTGCATTGGTGGGGCTGCATACAGGCACTGCTGGAGCCAACCCTTGGGAAGACTTTGCACTCCAAATTTCTAGACAGTCTGGTTTAAGAGGGGAGCCTTTGAGGGCTGGCAATCCTCCTTCTTGGCCTGGGCTGGGACCACTCAGATTGCACCAGACACCTTCCACGCAGGCAGAGAATCTGCAATTCAGACAAGCTGAAACCTCTTGGGGGAAAAAAAGATCAGCATTTCAAGTGCCTTAATTTTTGCACCTGATATGAAAAGCCACAGTGATACCTGTTCACTTGGATTTCAAAGTAATTAGAAGAAGAAGAAGAAGAAGAAGAAGAAGAAGAAGAAGAAGAAGAAGCAGCAGCAGCAGCAGCAGCAGCAGCATGGAAATTAGGGGTAGAAAAATGGCATCACTTCAGGGGACTCTGTGTGTGAGTCTTTATTTTGTCACAATAAAAACAACGAATCAGTGGGAAGTGTTGAAAACACCATAAAAGAGCAGCTCTAAAATAAGCTAAATGATCCAATCCAAAGGTCTTTGCTTGGGGCACTGGAAGCTGTGCGTGCTAGCAGCCCTGCAGAAGGCATTCCGCACAGGAAAGGCTCTTTGCACACCCCATCGCTGAGGGGTGGGGCACCTGGAGATGGCCCACAGATATGAATGATAATAATGCTTCAGGTGAGAGAGAAGGTGGTCCTCCTGGTATCAAATACCGCTGGGATTGCCAGGCCCCTGAAAGCTCAGAGCAAGTGACGTTCCTACAAGGGGAGAAAAACACTACGTTTTGCAGGAGCCAGAGCCCAGCCCCTCCCCCACACCTTCAGAGTCATTCATGGCTCTCTGAGCCCTGAATGGCTTTGAAGATGAGGGGGAGGGACCGCATTGCACAGGCGCTTAAGGCTCCTGCAAAACGTAGCACTTTGTCTCCCCCTGTAGGAACGCCACTGCTTGGAGAGCTTGTAGCCTGTGAGCTAAAGGGTGGCACTTGACAGATTTGGGGGTGGGACTAGTAAGAGCAGAGCCCAGAGAGGCCTAGAGCAGCTCATTTCAACATTTTTCTTCTCACATCTTGGTCATTGATCTCTATGGTCTTCTTCACCTCCTGTGATGTCACTTCCGGGAGACTCTTCTGGGTCTGTGGCTGTTTCCTAGGGTAACCATCTGCAGTCACAAATTGGTCGTCCTTCTCCCCCCCACCAGCTCTAGAAACAGCCGCAGAACCCGGAAGAGTTTTCCAGCGATTTTCACCGCAGTGCTCCGAACTCCCACGACACACCTGCAGACACCGCAGGAGAACACTGCTGGCCTAGATGGTCTGATGGAGGTGTGGGTGAAGCCAGATGCAGAAGCGGGGAATGGCATGTTCCCTTAACCTGAGATTTAACTCCCTCCCCAGAGACCCTGCCAAGAAGGCCAAAAACACTGGAACTTGAGGACAACCCCCCGAGGTCCTTAAAAATGCTAACAAAAGCAATACTTCATGGAAGGCCAATCCTATGCACATTTACAATAAAGTACTTCCCAGTAGAGTCAATGGTGCTTTACTCCCAGATTCTCAAAACTGCAGTCTTCCCCTCAAGTAAGTTTGCATCAGACTTGTTCATTCTTACCTAGGATGAGGCCCCAGTGAACTCTGGGGAACTTACTTCTGAGTACGCATGCACTTCTGAGTACACATGCACAGGAGGATAAAAAGAGCCCTACTGGATCAGGCCAAAAGACCATCTAATCCAGCTTCCTGCATCTCACAGTGGCCCACCAGATGCCTCAGGAAGCACACAAGACAACAAGATGCCTGCATCCTGTGGCCACTCCCTTGCATCTGCCATTCTGAGGTAGCCCATCTCCAAAACCAGGAGGTTGCACGTATCCATTACGGCTTGTTTTTCTTCTAGAAATCAGTCTAATCCTCTTTCAAAGGTATCCAGGCTAGACACCACCGCCACATCCTGTGGCAAGGAGTTTCACAAAACAATTACCCGCTGGGTAAAAAAATTTTAGTAGATGCCTCCTGGTTCCAGTGTTGTGAGAGAGGGAAAAGAACATCCCCTTATCCATCCTAGCCACCCCTTTCATAATTTTATACTTTTCAATCATGTCCTTCCTCAGGTGCCTCTTTTCTAGATTGAAGAGTCCCAAATGCTGTAGCCTTTCTTTATACGGGAGGTGCCCCAGCCCACTAATCAATAAGGATCAAAAGAGCTTTGCTGGATCAGGCCAGTGGCCCATCTAATCCAGGTTCCTGTATCTTACAGTGGCCCACCAGATGCTTCTGGGAGTACAAAAAACAACAAGATACCGCTATTCTGTTGCCACTCCCAAGCATCTGGCATTCAGAGATAAGCTACAGTACTTCTAAAACCTGGAGGTTTCGTGCAATCACCATGACCTGTAGCCTATCAATCTGTCCAGTCTCTTTTTAAAGGCATCTAGTCCAGGTGCCATCACAACATCATGTGGCTAGGAGTTCCACTGAATTAATTAGGTCCTGGGTAAAGAATCATTTCCTTACATTGAAATGCTGTATTAGTGCACAGTAGTTCCATATTTCCTTGACTTTCCTGGAGTTTTAGTGGATGTTCTCAGCTTCTGGTGTGGCGGGAAAGGGAAAAGAACTTCCCCCACCCACCCTATGCGTACCTTTATATGTCTCAGGATGCAATCCTATACCCACTTTCCTGGCAGTCAGCCCCATTGAACACAATGGGACTTACTTCCGAGTAGACATGTATAGGATTGTGCCCTCAATCATGCACACACACATACAGGGAGAGAGAGAGAGAGAGAGAGGTGCACAGTTTGGCTAGAGAGTTTTTCTCTTATCAGCCTCGTTTCCCCCAGTTTTTTTCCCGATGTAGCTGTGCACAGTCTGCAGAACACTTGATCGTTTGATATATCACGTCGATTTAAATGACAGCGATGCAGATGCGGCTCAGCCGTCCGCCCACCCTGCAAGACACGGCGCTTCTGCTGCTCCTCCACAACCCCGAAATCTTTCAGTTTCTTTTCCATAGTGCTGCGCTCAGTAACGCTTCTCCCGCAACTCTCGCGAAGAACTACAGTTCCCATCACGCCCAGGGCTGCGGGGCTTCCGAGCAGTTGTAGTCTTCTCGCGCGCCTCGTCCCTACCGGCCTCGGTGAATGCTTTCCCCTTGAGAACTTCAACTCCCAGGAAGCCGCGGGGCGCGGCCGGGCTCCTCCCTCTTTCTCAGTCCGCTCCCTCTCCCTCTTAACAGCTGATTGAGAGGCACAATGGCTGCGGCGGCTGCCGCGGATTCGGGGCGCGGAGTGAATGAAGGCGCCGGGAGAGGCGACTTGGGGGAGGACAGGTAAGACCCCCCCCTTGGGGTGGGGGAAGCGGGCCAGGGGCTCTCCTCCGGGGTGGGGAAAGGGCTGCTTGGCGGCTGGGGCAAGGCGGTTCACGAGCAACGCCTGCTGATCCCGAGCGAAGCTGCTGCCTTCTTGCTCAGTGCAAGAGGAGCCCCGTTCGGGGGGCAGCCGCCTGGTGTCCAGCATTCAGTGTCTGGCAGCCACCAGCGGGAGAAGCTCTCTCGTGCGCCCCCTGCAACTGGTATATTATTTCAGAGGTACACTGCTCCTGATCGTGGCAGTTCCATTTGCAACTCGTGATCAGGAATTGTGGAGAAGCCTGTCTATCCTCCAGTCGCTCGGCTAGTCCTCTGTGGGAGGGAGAAGCCATTTCAGACAGTGGCCATCAACAGCATCTTGCAGAGGGGTAACCAGGGTGGAACCTGCGGGGCACCTGCTACAGGCGCTGCACCAAGAAGGGGGTGCAGTGTGCAAGGCACCCACTTCTGGGTTCTCCCCAGAGGTGGTGCTGGCAGTCTTGTGCTCCTGTTCCTTCTCATGTGGAGGCCCCCCAAAGGGAACCGGTGCTCCCATAGGAGCAGGAATGGGGCACAAAGCTGCCAGCAATTCCTTCTCCTCCTGGGAGAACCCAGAAGTGACATCACAATGTCATGTGATGTCATGTTGTCACTGCCCAGGGTGCCGGGGCTTTCTAGTTATGCCGCCGGCATTTTGTAGCTGTGAGCTGAGGGTTGCCAACTGATGAGGAAAAGCCCATGCAATGTGCTCTTGTTCCTTTGATACAGATCCATGTGTGTAACAACCAGCAGATACAGCTTTTCAGAGAATGGGGATAAGCCTTCTTATCTGCCAGCTTCTGCAGATCAGGTTGTTTCTGAAGGCACAAGAGCAGAGTCTGGTAAAAAAAGGTGAAAGCCTGAGATGAATTCCTCAAGTACTGTTTCTTTAGGCTTTTCTTCCATCAGTGAGTTAAACTGGGAGAACACAAGTTATGAGAAAAATCATATACAGGTTGAGTATCTCTTATCTGGACTGCTTGGGATGGGAAGGTGTCTGGATTTTGGATTGGTCTGGAGTTTGGAATAATTACATGACTATAATGAGAAGTGCTTCCTCTTGCTCTTCTCACTGTGACCCATTTGGGTGTCTGCTGGCCTCTTTCACATTGTTCAACTATGTCCGTACAGGTAAGCACCATAGAGCAGATAATAGAACTTACAGCCTGTACCTGCACTGCATGTGAGAATGAGCACAAGTGTTCACACTACAGGAAGTTTTTAAAAAGTATTGGGCAAAAATGTCTGGACTTCATAATAGACTGGATTTTGGGTGTCCGGGTCAGGGGTAATCTACTTATAGATGCACGTTATCCTGGCAGGTGAAAATTCTTGGCCTGTAGAAACTAAAGATTCCTGGATCCTCTTGGCGTAAACTCTGAGTTCATCCAGCTCTGACTGTCTGTCAACACTTGGCAGGCAGAATGCTTGGCCAGCACAGTTTCACTCCAGATGTCTGGCTTTCAGCTACTAGGCAGCCTGAATGGTGTCTGGACGCGCCATGTCCCAAAAGATTCAAAGAGGAAGTTTAGGTACTGTCATGATAGGGGGATCCCTTCCCGGAACTGGCTCAAAACCTATTGGCTACTGAGGCGCCATGTGTTAGGCTTTGCTCCACCCATTTCCTGGAGCAGAGTGGAAGTGCGAAGGAGGGATAGTGGTGGGCTTTGTAGAGCATTTCCTGTAGCCCTCCTTCACACTTCCTCTTCCTTTCCCAAATCAGGGAGTGGGAGGACAAATTGAAGCCATGGAGCCCTTCTTTGACTTTGCCACCTTCCTTCACTTCATAGATGGGCTGGTCCTGCCCTCCTTCAAGTGATTCAATGTCTCACATGTTCCTTCCCATCATTATGTCTGCGCACTTCTCTTTAGAGAATCCAAAAACCAGATCAACACAATTTTTTTTTTGTCTGTGCATATATCATATAACTGAAGCATTCCCTTGGAGAGGTGGCAAAGGCCAGGTTAGAGTATTTTTGCCGGCTATTGCAAAACTTTGTTTTGTTTGATCTCTGTGTTGATGGTAACGGCAACACCAATCCTGTCAGGGTGGAGCTAAGCTTTTCAGCGCTTGTTCTGCGTCCGTACTAGCGGTGTGGCTTAATTGAAGTCAATAAATGGTGATGCTACATAACTATGGAAAATCACAGCTATTGGCTGAGTTGCTGCCGTGTCACGGAATGTTCACAAACATTGCAAATGCTGATAGGCCAGGAATAGGAGGTTGGAAATTGGCACAGCTGGTGCGAGGAAGTGGAAGATGGGTATCACTGGGAGGGGAGCCTTGCCCGATGTTTAGAAAGAGGAGAGTTTCTGCACTCTTTGTGGGGAGGGGCATATGGGGGACTGGGAGGTCTGAATATCACCTACTAATAACCAGGCGGTCGTCACCAGCAAGTTTTTAGTTCCTGCAGCATGTGTGTGTTTGTATTCAAGTGTTGAAACGGGATAGACCTATAAATCGGAAAATCATAGTTCTCTGCAGGATGACCGCTGCCAGTTCAGACTGTTCACTTTCTCTGGCCATCAGTTTTCCAAGCTGTGTGAAGGGTCTTTGTAGACGTTCCCTCTGCAATGAGTTTACACAGAGCGGCTGCTGATGTGTTCACCTGGATGCTAGCGGGAGGGTCCGGCCACACATTGAACAAGGCTGGGTTATTGTATTTTTGTGGTGGTGGTGGTGGTGGTTGTTCCTGTTCTTGTGGGCTTGGAATTTAATCCACCATGGGGATTATCCTTCTGGGAAGCAGGACAGTTTTAACCTGTTGATGACTGGCACGCGGGTTCTTTCTCCTGGCACCTGTGAAATTCTTCTGGACGTTGTCCGCTAAGGCTGGAATAGCATGCTATGGGCAATGTCTGGAACAGCACCCCTCTGTAACAGTCAGGCAGGCAAAATGCCCGATGGGATGTCGTTGTGTAGCAAGCTTTGTCGCCACTTCCTTGGCTGTTGCGTGCAGGGCCAGGGGAAACTTGTAACACAATGATGTCACATTGCAGATTTTGCTTTTCTAAATGTCATGGAGGAGATGTGGGGCAGGTGGGGGGGCTGTGCATTGGTCATGGCGTCATTCCAGCTTCTGAAATTACCCCAGAGAAGCGTTGGTGAAATATGTCCCATTGAGCTCAGTAGGGCTTACTCCCTATTAAGGGCGCAATCCGAACCTGGTGTTGGACCAGCACAGCTAGGCCAGCTGGCACAAGGGACACCGTAAAGTGTGTTTGGAGCACTCTCGGAGTCAGACCCAGACGTGCACCATCCTCGCTGACTCTGAGAGTGGTCCAAATGTGCCTCACGGTGTCTCTTGTGCCGGCCAAACTCCAAGTTAGGATTGTGCCCCAAGTGTGTTTTAAGGCCTGCGTGTCTTGTAAGTCGAAGAAAAATCACAAAAGAAAAACTGTTGCTGCTGGGGGAGGGTGAGAAATGTTCATTAAATGCTGCTTATCTCTTCAGTTCTCCTCCTGGCACTGAAACAAAACCCGAGTATGTGGAACTGGCTTGCACAGCACATTCCTCCCCTACTGACCCTTGCCTCAATTTTCATCCCCCCTCTGTTGCCTCCCTTTGTGATTAATTTTAGATTGTAAGCTCCGTGGGGCAGGGACCTGCCTGTACACACACTGATGGTGCTATAGAAATGCTTTTGTTTGCACTGCATCTTTTCCTAATCTCTGCCACTAACTTGCTTTATGCCCCGGTTCACGTCCCCTCTATGTCTCTCCTTCTCCTGGCAATGTGGGGGAACTTGACTACATAAGCCTTGCTAACAGCTCATTTGCTTCATTCCCATCTCTGCCTCCAGGCATGTGCCTAGTGTTTGCTCAACCTTTGTTCAGCCTCTTGCCACACAGATATCTGTCAAATGTGGCGCGCTTACTCCCTACTGTTGTAATGTCTTTTTGGCTTTTCTTGTTGCCTGGGTGCTTGTTCTTAGAGAGCACCGAACAGGAAGGTGTGCAGGCCTCCTAGTTCCTCTCTGTGGCCTGGAAGGGCTCCAGGATTTGTGGCCCGGCACCACCACAGAAGCCCCACATCGTCTTGGAGGTCTGGGGGCCTGATGCGTTCTGCAGAGTAAAAGGAGCAGAGTGGTCACAGGTTCAGCCTGCAGTGCTGTCCAGAAGCTGTCTCCCCCATCTAATCCTTGATCAAATTCCCAGCAACTTGAAAAGGATTCAGGAGGGAGCTAATTATTTATCAGATTTCTGCCTCCTGTTGCATTTGGAAGCTCTGAACTGTGTCGTAGGGGCCAAATAAGACATAATGTGGAAGTTCTGTGATTGGAACTTGCAATTTTTTTTCTTTTCATAAACTTGAAAAATTTCAAAATTGCAAGTGGGGACAATTTGGCCTGGGGTTGTAGCTTGGGGAGAAGGTAACCCTGTTTCAAACCCTCCTCCCTGCCCCCAGGAAGCTGCTGTTAAAACTTGGATGGAAAAATTGACAGGCACAAAAGGGAAAGGGGAGGATTTTTTTAGGCACAGAAATCGACCTGGAAGCAAAGCAATAAGAAAACAGCTCCTCCTCTCAAGCCATGACCCCAGTCCGAATTGCCCAGGCCACGGCAGATTTTGAAAAAGATGTTGGTAATGACCATCACAGAACTCCCATGCGATATCAAGTCTGCTCCTTCACAACAACCCTGTGCGGTAGACAGGACTGCGTGCTTGCTGGGAGAAGGGCAGGGTGGGGTTTTGGAAGCAAGATGCCTGAGAATTTCAGCTTTCATTTCAGATTAAAGTGCTGCGTGCCCTGTGATCATTGTGTAATACATTCCAGGCAACCATCCAAATCCCTCGCTGGGGAGAAAAGCTCATTTTCAATAACAAAATCCTTCGTTTTGAATGGTGGGAAAAAGCTGCCTGGGGGGCTGAAACAGTAGCGTTTCCTCAAGGGACAATGTCTAAATTTTGCACAGCAAATGTCAAACACCTGTGGGCTGATTGTCTGGAATGTCCCTTGGCCTCAGCGGTCCCAATCCACTTGGGGCATCTTTGACACAAGCCTCTCGAAATGAATGGGAGCTTGGCAACAGCAAAGCTTGGTGAGCTGCCTCTCATATCGCTGGAGCTTCTGAGTGTAGGAGATATTCCTGGTGGATTGACCCAAAGGCTCTTTAGACTATCTCCTACTCTTTTAGCCTTGCTCCAAGGAAAGGCTGTTTGCTTCTCCCTCTCCTCCCTTACTTGATTTTGCCACAACTGCAATTTAAATTCTAAATTCCCCAGGGCAATGGCTTGTGTGTTTTGCCTTTATTGCCGTGATAGGAGGATGCTTAAGTACATTGAGGGTGCTTCAAAATGCTCAGAATAATGGCAATGCTGCATATAGGTCCGAAGATAATTAGGTCCGAAGTTTGAGTTTCTAATGCAGGTGGGAGAGTTATTCTCTTAAGGAAACCATGCAATTCCTGGTCCCCAAAAAGCTATTCAAATGTTGTGTTGTGTTCAGGTGTCTGTCGATAATGTGAAGAACTGTGTGTGAATTCGTTTTAAAGGTCAACATGATGATAAGTCCTCTTGAAAATGTTGAGTGTGCATTGTATACGCTCCTGTATTCTGCCGTTTGTGGAGTGTGCATGCAGATCAACATGCCTACAGATCAATAATCACATGCACACGGCATTGAACGTAAGGTGTGGACAGGTGCTTGGAGTTCAGCTCATTCATTTGTGCGTGGCAGTGGTATATATAACAGCTGGCTGGTAGGCAGATTCTACTCTTGAAGCAATTTTGCTTGGCTGTTGAGGGTTCTATTAAAATGTAGTCAAGAGGTGGTAAAAAAATATTTGTCCCCTATTTTATTAATGACAGGTGAAAAATAACCAAGATGCACTAAGACTTTGTGCTTTAATGTTAAACAAATGGCGCTAACTAAGTAGAGGGGCCTGACTTCCTGTGAGGCGGTTGGAGATTTTGCAAAGCAAACTTCCTTGTAGCCCCTGGACCATTGTTGGAAAAGTGACCGCTGAGGTCCAAAAGTGGGCCATCTCCTGGTATAGATAAAACAGAGATCTAGTTCTCCTTAAGAGCCCCACTGGATCAGACCAAAGGCCTGCCTAGTTCAGCTTCCTGTATCTCGCAGTGGCCCACCAGGTGCCTCAGGGAGCACACAAGACGACAAGATGCCTGCATCTTGTTGCCACTCCCTTGTATCTGGCATTCTGAGGTAAATTTCTGAGGTAAAAAATAACTTGCAGCCAAATCTGGGCCTTAAGGACATAAGAACAGCCTTGCTGGATCAGGCCAAAGGCCCATCTTGTCCAGCTTCCTGTATCTCCCAGTGGCCCACCAGATGTCTCAGGGAGCACACAAGACAACAAGATGCCTACATCCTGTTGCCACTTGCTTACCCCTGGCGTTCTGAAATAGCCTACTACTAATGTAAGGAGTTTGCACAACCTATCATTGCCTATAGCCTACGATGGACTTCTCCTCCAGAAATCTGTCCAATCCCCTTGTAAAGGAATCTAGGCCAGACGCCATCACCACCTCCTGTGGCAAGGAGTTACCTTGGCCTGGTAAGCCATAGTCTGCATTGCACCACTTAAGAAAGGAAGGGGGAGGCTCTTGTGGTGGGAATGCTCTTTCAGGAACAAAAATCTCTACACGGAAAGCTAGAATCTCAGGGAAACGGGTTTCTAGTGTTGCCTCTGCCTTGAGCCTGAAGTGGTACAGTACAGACGCAGGTTTGCCACCTCAGGCCCAAGTTACCTGGAGAGAACCCAGACCAGGACAATAACAGCTTGCATCACACCCATTCTAACCCCAGGGCATTGTTTTCGGTAGGAGCAATTAGCCCCCTGAACGCGCCTTATGGTTTGCGGTTGGCGCTTCCTCCTTGCCAGGCCTCATGACTCGGCCTTTTTCCTTTTTTGTGCCTGCGCCAAGTGACGGTCTGAGTTGCCTCATTCTGCTTCGCTGGGGAGGGGACAGTTACTTTTCCGGGCCTGTTTCTGTGCGGCGCATAACTGCTGGTTTGTGGCCTTGTGCCACTAGAGGGCAGCATAATCATCCCGTTGTGCTGTTCCTCAGAGCTCTTGAGGTTGGGCGCCTCAGGGTTCAGTCTTCATGTGGAAGCCCCACAGAGGAGCTGCTGACAGGCTGCTCTGCTGCAAGCACGGAAATCTCTCTTCTCCAGTGGGAGGACCTGATCTCGTGAAGACGCTTGGCCTGACATTGCTCAGCCGCATCGGTGGCAACACTACTCGAGTTCAGCCATGTGGGAAGATGTGGGGAAGCAAAGGCCACGACGTTTGGGGCTCTTCAGCCTAGAAAAAAGGCGCCTGAGGGGGGACATGATTGAGACATACAAAATTATGCATGGAAGGGATAAAGTCGATAGAGGGATGTTCTTTTCCCTCTCTCAGAGCACCGGAACCAGGGGGCATCCGCTAAAACTGAGAGTTGGGAGAGTTAAAACAGATAAAAGGAAGTACTTTTTTACCCAGCGGGTAGTTAATCTGTGGAACTCTTTGCCACAGGAGGTGGTGATGGCATCTGGTCTGGATGCCTTTAAGAGGGGATTGGATGGATTTCTGGAGGAAAAGTCCATCGTGGGCTATAGGCAATGATGGGTTGTAGCCTCCTTACATTAGTAGTAGGCTACTTCAGAGTACCGGGTGCAAGGATGCAAGCATCTTGTTGTCTCGTGCCTCCCTGGGGCACCTGGTGGGCCGCTGTGAGATACAGGAAGCTGGACTAGATGGGCCTTCGGCCTGATCGAGCAGGGCTCTTCTTACGTTCTTATGTACTTATGTTCTTATGACTGCCACACGGAGCAGCATTGTGCTGGAGCACTTTTCATTCGTGGTGTGACCGTCACTGAGCCGCTGTGGCAAGCTCCTCGCGCAACAGAGCATAGGGAGAGCCCTGCAGGATCAGGCCAGCCTTCAGCGTCCCCCAGCAACCAACCAGCCGCCTCTCAGGATTCCACCAGAAGGCCTGAGCCCTTCCCTGAACTGGTCCTCAAAGGTACACTGCCTCTGAGCGTGGAGGCTCTGTTTGGCTTCCATGGCTGTTAGCAGCTGGTAGACCTGTCCTCCGTGAAGGCCTGAGTAAGGGCCTGATCCTATGATGGGGCCGCCCCGGTGGCTGCTGCCTTGCCCCAGCGACTGCCGTTGCAAAAGTGCCACGAGACACTCCTGTGCCAGCGGTGAGGCCACAGCGTGGTGGAGTCACTGTGAGCGCTGGGTGGCAGGCTGTACCACAGGACAATGGTATAGTTTGTCAGGGTGGGGGGGGGAGGGCTGGGCCCGGGACGGGACTCTGCTTCCTAATCCCGTGCCCCTCCCTGGCCGGAAAGGCTGACACGGCCCTCCTTGGTTTTGCGCCCACAGAATAGCAGGCGCAGATTTAAGGAGACCCATTAGGAATATAGATTTTTCTTTTTTAGGGATATAGATTTTTTTTATTTGAAAATGTTTCTTACTACTTCTTTGTTTTACATCCCCGAGTGCGAAAAACCATCACTTTAGGGCTGCCAGGGTTTATAAGTGGCAAAATGCCGCCCCCCCCCCCCGGAGACTCCAGCAGCTGCCCCAGCCCCATGGGGTCCAGCGGCAGCCATTTTGCTGCTACTGTTCTTCCAGGTACTGGGGCGGCTTAAGGCTGGGCTTTCAGTCACGTCGCCCAGCAGCCATCACCGCAATTCCCTGTCACCTAAAGAAATGCTCTCCTTGGTCTGGTTTGACTCCCCTGCCAGTTTCATTGGATGACCCTGAATTGCAGTGTGTGATAGGAAGAAAAACTTTTCTCTATTCACTTGCTCCGCACTGTTCATATTTCTAACTCTCTTCTGTGCCCTCCCGCGATCATATTTTTTTCAAAACTGAAAACAGCCCCAACCACTTTGGCCTCTCCTTGCGTGGAAGGTGTGCCGACAGCTTTCCACACGGAAGAGTCTGGGTCCATTTGTGTCTTCTAGCGATAACTGCTAATTGTGGAATGGTCTGTTCCCGTTTTCACAAAACCGAAGCCCCAGCTGCTCCTTCAGTGGATCTGTGGCTCGGACAGCAGTGCAGGCCCTTCAAGTCCACCTCTGCGAGAGATCACTAGACCATGCTGCCTTGTGACTGAGGCAGTGTGACCCAGTGTGACAGCGATTTGCAACCAGTGTGCTACAAAAAGTCCACAGATGTGCCACAGGAGATTGGAGCAGAGTCATGTATATATGCTGAGAAACTCTTCCAGGATCTGCAGTTCTGTTTCTGGGGCAACTGTCTAGAACAGGGCTCCCAACTACAGTCATATCCGGTGCTTGGAAAAAGCCCTCCGCAGCATGATTGGCACTTAACAGTTCAGCCATGCTGTGGCTTCTCCCGGCACCCGATCTGTGCAATGCAACGCTCTAGGAAGTTGCGTCTTTTGCCTGACACCCCAGCAGGCATTGTGCTCAGAGTTCCGGGCATACATGGCTTCCTAGAGCATCACACTGCACTGCATTGCAGAGCATTGCATTGGGTGCCAGGAGAAGCCACAGTGTGGCAGAACAGTAAGTGCCGGTCACTCCGCGGAGGGTTTTGCCCGTGCACGGTGATCTCCACTTTGGGGGCCACTGGTCTATAGTAACAAATTGCCTGACAATTCATTACTACAAATGGTGGCTCTAGAAACAGAACCCAATAACCCGGAAGTGATATAGCAAGAGACGGAGACCATAGAGAAGACCATAGAGATCAGTGTTCTGTGAGAAGAAAAATGCTGGAAATTACAGCACTATGAAGTTTGAGGGTAGGATGTGGTAAAACATATATTGTTGTTGTTCAGTTGCTAAGTCGTGTCCAACTCTTCGCGACCCCATGGACCACAGCACGCCAGGCCTCCCTGTCCTCCACTAGCTTCCGGAGTTCGCCCAATTTCATGCTCATTGCTTCGGTGACACTACAATATCGAACCATCTCTGCCTCCCCCTTCTCCTTTTGCCTTCCATCTTTCCCAGCATGAGGGTCTTTTCTAAAGAGTCCTCTCTTCTCATGAGGTGGCCAAAGTACTTCAGCTTCAGGATTTGTCCTTCCAGGGAGCAATCAGGCTTGACTTCCTGGAGGATTGACCAATTGGATCTCCTTGCAGACCACGGGATTCTCAAGCGTCTTCTCCAACACCATAATTCAAAAGCATCTATTCTTCGGCGCTCCGCCTTCCTTATGGTCCCGCTCTCACAGCCATACATAGCTACTGGGAAAACCATAGCTTTGACTATGCGAACCTTTGTTGGCAGGGTGATGTCTCAGCTTTTGATTAAGTTGTCTAGGTTCGCCATAGCTTAAAACATATATAGAAATGTTCAAATCGAGAGAGCTCAAAGTCGGGTATGTTGAGATGACCTGCTCTTTTTCCAGGGATGAGAGTTAACATGCGCCTGATGCCGTTCTTGAGGCATAAGGTTTTCTTCTCATCCTGGGGTATTTGCTGATGCTTCTGCCCCAATCTTTCTTTGGTTTAACTGGAAAAGGAAACACAAAACTGAATAGTTATTTTTGGATGCTGAGCATTTCAAAGGAGTCTAGATGGAGACACATTTATTTAAAAAAGATATCCATTCCGTCTTTCTGAATAAGATTCTGGGACAAAGGACAATGCCAATCTTAAAAAAAAAACACCCAAGAATATAAAGTCAAGACAATAAAATATATATTTTTAAGAAAAATCACACAGTATGTCAGGAATAAGGGCAGCAATCCAAGCAGAGGAAATGCCCCCAAAAAGCAAATTGGCCCTCTATTAAAAGTCATAAGAACATAAGAAGAGCCCTGCTGGATCAGGCCAAAGGCCCATTTAGTCCAGCTTCCTGTATCTCACAGCGGCCCACCAGGTGCCCCAGGGAGGCATGAGACAACAAAATGCTTGCATCCTGTTGCCACTCCCTTGCACCCGGTACCAGTAGCCCACCACCTTTGTACGGAGGTTGCACAGTCCATCATGGCCTACAGCACATGATGGACTTTTCTTCCAGAAATCCGCCCAATCCCCTCTTAAAGGCATCAAGACCAGATGCCATCACCACCTCCTGTGGCAAAGAGTTCCACAAATTAACTACCCGCTGGGTAAAAAAGTACTTCCTTTTATCTGTTTTAACTCTCCCAACCCTCAGTTTCAGCGGATGCCCCCTGGTTCTGGTGTTTTGAGAGAGGGAAGAGAATAAAACTGATTCTGGAAAACTAGCAAAGCTGGTGCCAACCTAGAGTCTCTGGGGTGGCACAACTGGGGTGCCACCACTCAGAAGGCCCTCCCTGCCTGTGCATCGCCACCTACTGCACTTCAACGAGGAAGGTGGGATTTAATCCCTTTCTCGCCAAGTCACTTAAGACCATAGAGAAGACCACAAAGGCTACTGTGCTGTGAGAAGAAAAATGTTGAAAATTGATGTCATAGTAGAGGGCAAAAATCCAGTCAACTCACTGAGCGTTCAGAGGCCTCTTGGGGTACACACTGCAAGGTGGAAATCAGGCCCTGAAATCAAGAAATGAAATTTCCTGCTGAGTCCTGCTGTGCTGGCTTTCACAAGATGGGCTTTTGTAAGTCCCCAAGCACACATCCTGTACAGGTTTCCACTTAGCAGCAAGAGGATCCCGGTCCTGGGGCTACAAATCCCTTGAACCAGTGGCTCTCAAACCTTTTAGACCGGGACCCACTTTTTAGAATGGCACTTATGTTGGGACCCACCGGATGTGATGTCATTAACCTGGAAGCGATGTCATAGTTGAAAGTGTCATCATGCATTTGTTTGTTTTATTTGAAGAATTTATACCCTGCCTTTCCCATGCCAGAGCAAATGCCCAAGGCAGCTTACATGGGCAGGCTGGTCTAAACCACCTTTTTTCAATGTAATGGGGTTTTTACAGTATTCTGAGGATTCAACAAATCCTCAGTCCCAGATGTAGCCTCAGGATGTAGAACCAGGAGTGTGGTCCTCTCCTCTGGCTGCCTGCCGTCAAGCTTCAGCAGGTGTTCGTAAGTAAAGCCTGGACAGGTCCTCAAGGTAGTACTCTGTTCTTTTGCCTTCTCACACATTTCCACACTGTCTGATCAGCTCCACAGTGACTCCATTCTTTCACAAACAGGTACTGCAGCTTGTCACAGCCTGGCATTCAGTCTCCCACCCAAAAACGCAACCATGGATTCTCCTGCTTGGCTTCGGTACTGTCAACTCAACCTTCAGTCTACACCTCCTGCTTTCAGTCCACACTTCCTGTCTTACCCACCTCCATTCCGCCATCTCTAATCCTGCAATTTTCAACTGGCGTGCCACAAAAGGTCCACAGGTGTGCCGTGGGAGTTTGGAGCACAGTGTTGAAAATTGTTGCAAAATCCATACAGGTTCTGTAGCTCTGTTTCTAGAGCAACTGTCTGTAATAACGAATTTTCTGTGTGTCCGTCTGCGCCCCACCCCCGCCAGCAGAGTGGAAGCCGGAAGTGACATCGCAGGAGGAGAACCATTCAGCTCCGCTGTGTCGTATTATAGGATCAGTTCAATAGGCTAGTCTCGCCTTTTAATATTTGCGTGCAGCTTTGACTGCACTCCTACAAAGCAGACTAGAAGTCAGACCCCAGACCTCCTCTGCCCAAGCCAGCTGAGCAGTGATGTCATGCAGGGGGAACGCGGGGGAACTCAGTTCCACTAGTTAAAATTAGGGCTGACTCCGCCCACTTCACTCTCCCTCCTCCCCCTCCCAATTCCGCTGCAAAGAGCTTTTCTTCTTGTTTGGACGGCACTCAGAGGGTTAAAGGGAGCGACTCCGGATTCCTAGGGGGGCAAAGGCAGTGATGTCATTCAGGGGGAACGGACCAGAACGGGCATTCCGGATCCTAACGGGCTCCGTGGCTGGTTCCGGGTTCCCGACAAGTGCCAATCAAAAGTGAGTTCCTGTTCCTAAATCATGTGAATGACACCACTGCAGCTGAGCTTGAAGTTGCCCTGTCCCCTTCGAAGGGTGAGAATTCCCTCTGCTGTTGGGCAGCTCCCTGCTCCCGTTTCCAGAGTGCAGCGTGACCACGGAGAGGGCATTCCTTCCGTCCCCAGCACCCTCATTCCGAAAGCTCCCCAGGTCCGAGAGAGACCTTGGGTCGGGGGGGGGGGAGATTTTGAGCAGACAGCCTGGACCGAGGGGACACCCCCCCCCGCCTGTCTTGTTCCCCTGCCTCTCCATCAGCCGGGCCCTGCTCTGAATGTCAGAAGCAGCTGGCAGTATCTTGAGCCAGCGGTGCTCTGGTGTCCGGAGCGAAGGGGCTGCTCTGCGACTGCTGCTCCTCTCTTTACCCAGCCAGTGCTATTAATATCAGGTAATGAACATAATCTCTGGGTTAAGCTATGCTCTTAGGCGCACTGGCTTCTCTTGCGTCCTGGGGCCAGTGCTCTTTTCCTCCCCCCTCTCTCCATAGCCATACAGGACCTTTTCAGACCTCCCTGAGTTTACCTGGGGAGGCACACTGCACTGCCCCCCATTGTCCCCCCACCATTGTTTCCAGAGAAGGGAGGCCCACATTCCCCACCACATAATGGGTAGAACCCGGGTAGCTGATCTCCCAGAGACTGTGAATGCTTTGAAGCAGGGATGAGACATCCCTTTGCACAAGCAACAGGTCAAACACCTGAAGCCCTTTCAAGCCCCCTCCAGGCCCTTCTGCACCTAGAGGGAGATGAGCAGGTCCCCTGTCTGTTTGGGGGTCAGGATCTCTGGCTGCTGGGCCCTTGGAGCTGAAGGCAGGTGAGTGCTGGAGCCGTTTTGCTTTTTCCTCCCCGTTTCTTCTCCCCCGTTTCTCCACGTCGCTTTGATGCTGAGTTGCACAAGGGATGCTGGTTTTGGGGAAGGTGGGGAAACAGGAGGTGCGAGGGACCTGTTCCTTTTCTGGGGTGCAAAATGAAACGCTTTGGCTCTGCAGTTGGATGTGGGTCTGAAGAACAAGAGACAGGGAGGACCGTTTTTAATCTGGATGGGTTTTCCTCGTGGAACGGACTGCTTGACACATGTTGGGGAAAGTGCCTGGGGGGCTTGGAACTGGGCTGGCATCCAGACAGCTCTGGTGTTCGTTTTGTTTTTTAACCTAACTTAATAAATAAACCTCTTGGGTTTTAGCGGGGCGGCTCCTATTGTTTGCTGCTGTCTTGCCCCACCCACTTAAAAGTACCCAATGAACAAAATGCATGTGGTATGGGGGGGGATTTAAATGTGCACCACTGATTTGGTCAAACTACAGGCGTGCCCCGGTATCCACAGACATCACAGATACTGGGGCACCTATTAAAAAGGCAGGGGAACATGAAACAAGGCTCTTTTTTCCCCCTTGTTGCAGCAAAACCACTGATGTTCCCCTGTCCCTTAAAAGGTATCTCCAGTCTCCCCGGTTTCAGGTATCCATGGAGGGATCTGGAACGGAACCCCAGCGGATAGCAGAGCCTGCCTGTAAACAAGCCATTAAATGTGCACTTGCATTTCCCTCTGTTTTTCTCAGCAGCAGCCCTTGGGGATCCCAGTTCTGCAGTACAGGGGTGGGTGGATTAACCCTTTCTCCCCATACCAAGCAGTTTTCCCAATCACAATCCCGCTTCTCACCACACCCCTCCCCCGCTTGCCTGGGGAGGGAAGCAGCTGCTGGCTGTAGTAAACAGAAAAGGAATTGACCTCCTCTTTAGGAGACCCTTAAGCTATTGGGGAAGATTAAGCAGCTGTTTTAAAAGGCGGACTTTTTTCTCCTGCAATTCATTTTCTGAGTTATGCTGATCTGTGACTGCAAGTACAGAATAAGAGGTTTGGATTAAATTCTAGAGAAAAGGAGTATGATCCTTTTCATTTTTTTCTGTTTTGAAGGAGGACAAATAATAAACATTATAAAGATGACATTCCTTTTCCTTCCCTTCCCTTCCCTTAGCAAGGCTCCAACAGACACGTCTGACAGTTATTTTCACTGTTTGGGTTGGAGGTAGACATTGGGTTTGTACCTAAGGAGGGCATCTTTCCTTGCTCTGTCTTTTGGCAGCAACCGGTGAGGCATACAGATAATAATGGAGATAACGCATTTCATAAGAACATAAGAAGAGCCCTGCTGGATCAGGCCAAAGGCCCATCTAGTCCAGCTTCCTGTATCTCACAGCGGCCCACCAGGTGCCCCAGAGAGGCAAGAGACAACAAGATGCTTGGATCCTGTTGCCACTCCCTTGCACCCAGTACTCTGAAGTAGCCTACTACTAATGTAAGGAGGTTACAACCCATCATTGCCTATAGCCCACAATGGACTTTTTTTCCAGAAATCCATCCAATCCCCTCTTAAAGGCATCTAGACCAGATGCCATCACCACCTCCTGTGGCAAAGAGTTCCACAGACGTTCAGGGCAATTTGTAGATGCTATTGAGGTAACTTCACAGCATTCCCTATGGAAAGTGGGCAGAGGCTGAGAGGGAGCAGCTTGCCGAACACCACCTGGCAATTTTGATTCAAATGGGGACTTCTTGGCCCTCCCAGTCATGAGGCGGAAGCAGGCAAGACTGTGTGGGGAGGGCTTTGGACTTGGTGGGCTGAAAAATAATGCCAACTTTGTGCCAACGTCGGCCAACCTGCAGCCAGTAGATTTGCCTGCAGGCGTTCATTTTGCATTTGCTGCCTCGGAGCAACTTGTATGGGATTCTTGCTTGGAGGGGGAACAGTACAGTTGAGTAGGAAGGGCCTTCAACTGATCCTCTGGCTGTGGTTTCAGCCCTCCTAGTCTCTTGCCCCCATCCCTGTGGACATCTTCATTGGAAGTAAAAAGGTAAAGGTTTCCCCACGATGGAATGGTCTAGCCGTGACCGACTGTAGGGGGCGGTGCCCATCTCCGTTTCAAAGCCTGTAGAGCCGGCGTTTGTCCGAGGACAAGCTTCTGTGGTCATGTGGCCGGCATGACTCTACACCATAGCACACGGAACGCCGTTCCCTTCCCACTGAAGTGGTCCCTATTTATCTCCTTGCGTTTAGGTGCTTTCGAACTGCTAGGTTGGTAGGAGCTGGGACAAGCAACGGGCGCTCACTCCGTCGCGCAGTCTTGAACTCCCAACCTTCCAGTCGGAAAGCCCAGCAGCAGCGGTTTAACCCGCTGCGCCACCACGTCCCTTCATTGGAGGAGGGGCAAGCAAATAACTATGATTTGAACCCCCATCCATCCATGCTCATTCTGGCCTCTTGCTTCAGAGATGGGCTTGCGACAGGAAATACCTGCCTTAACAACCTTGAGGGAGAGAGGCTTGGTTGGTTTGAAACACCGCAGTGAAAGCAAGGGTGTTTGGGATGTTGAGGCTGCATCCCACAGCAGGTTTTACATGCATGGGTTGTGACTGCAGAAGAACAGGCAGTCTGTCACACTTGTTGGTGCTGAAGAGGTCTGAAGCCCCTTTTGCTTCCATAAGAACATAAGAGCCCTGCTGGATCAGGCCAAAGGCCCATCTAGTCCAGCTTCCTATATTTCACAGCGGCCCACCAGGTGCCCCAGGGAGGCACGAGACACAAGACGCTTGCATCCTGTTGCCACTCCCTTGCACCCAGTACTCTGAAGTAGCCCACCACCAATGTAAGGAGGTTGCACAATCCATCATTGCCTATAGCCCACGATGGACCTTTCCTCCAGAAATCCGTCCAATCCCCTCTTAAAGGCATCCAGATCAGATGCCATCACCACCTCCTGTGGCAAAGAGTTCCACAGACTAACCACCCGCTGGGTAAAAAAGTACTTCTTTTTATCTGTTTTAACTCTCCCAACCCTCAGGTTTAGCGGATGCCCCCTGGTTCTGGTGTTTTGAGAGAGGGAAAAGAACATCCCTTTATCAACTATCTCTTCCGTGCATAATTTTGTATGTCTCAATCATGTCCCCCCTCAAGACATGATTCAATCATGTCCCCCTCCATCTCCTCCCCTCCTCTCCCCTCCCTGGGAATTTTGGTACAGCAGAAGCAAACTCCTTGCCCGCGAACAACAACAACAGCAACAACAACGGCACCGGTCTCGTTTTCCTGCTCCCGGCAATTTCTCACATCAGGGTTGCTTTGGGACCAGTGACTACTTGTTAATTGCTGCTGCAGCGCCACTAATGGGCAAAGCAAACCAAACAAGGCTGCCTGTTGGGGTTTGCTTCTTCCTCCCAAACCCTCACTGAGTGTCGCTCGGAGTCAGAGGGAGGGTGGGGTTTTGCAGCCGAGAAGCGGATCAAGGTCAGGTTGCTTTGCCCAGAACAGAGCCAAGCGTTTCTGCGGGAAAATACAAGCTGCCCCTCGGCCACAATGCTCACTGTGACCCCTTAACCCCTGCCTGAGACCCACCTCCAATCAGAGTAGAGGACATTGAGCAAGATGGTTTGGTGGTCTAATAGCTTCAAGCTCACCTGTGGGCAGTGGCGTTATTCACCCGGTACACTAGGTGGGGCTTACCTTTGAGCGGCAGTCCGCCCGTTGCGTCATGCCGCATCACGCTGCTTTCCCGCCCGCCGGGAAAGGTTTCAACGGGCGGACTGCCGCTCAAAGGTAAGTCCCGCCCAGCGTACCGGGTGAATAACGCCGCTGCCTGTGGGGGGGGGGGGGGCTGTCCTTGCCTTTAATAAATAAATTATTTTCCATATTTGTAGGCCACCCTTCTTCCAAGGAGCTCAGGATGGTGTCCATGGTTGCTTCTCTCCTTGTCCTCACAACACCCCTGTGAGCAGCGGCGTCATGCAGCCGGAACGCTGGGTGGGAGGAACGGGTGAGCGGCAGCCCACGGGAGCGGGGAAGACGGCGAAACGGAGCGGTACGCAACGGGCGGGCTGCCGCTCACCCGTTCCTCCCGCCCAGCGTTCCAGCAGCATGACGCCGCTGCCTGTGAGGCTGAGGGCGCAATCCTAACTTGCTCTGGAGCCGGCAGGCCAGTGTGCCTGCGTGGTACCCAGTGAAACGTGGAGGCGCCTGGAGCCTCCACAGGGCAAGGGCACCAGCCGCTTCAGGGGTTTCGAGGGTGTTGCACCGTCCGAATCGGGGCGGCACAGGCTGGCGACGGGAGCTTGGATGCAGCCTAACAGCTCCACCCCCTTCCCCTGGCCGGCGCACCTCCCGTCCCCAGGCTGCGCGGCCCCAATTCAGGCTGTGCAGCATCCTTGGCTCTGCACCTGCTAAATAGCAGGCGCACATCCGAGGAACCCATTGAAGCAGCTGGTTCCTACCCAGTGATGTCATCCGAGCGCGCCAACTACCGGAATGCTCAGATGATTGACAGCCCTCCGCCCCTATGGCGGAGGGCTGCCACGCCCGCCCCCCCAGCCTCACTGCGCCGGAATCGCTCCATTTTAGAGCGATTCCGGACGCAAGGGAGGGCAGGCTGGCCCAACAGCAGCTCGCCCGTCCTCCGAGGCAGCGGCGCGGCCCGGGAGCTCCGCGGAACTAGCGGAACGGAGTATCGGGCCATTCCGCCTGAATGACGCCTCTGTTCCTACCCCAGGGTAAGGGCACAGATGTATGGTTTGTTTTGTCTTGGCCCGGGCAGCAACTAGACCTTGTGGCTTGGCGTTTGCAAGCAGCTCTGGGGTGTTGTTTTTTTTAACCTGCCTTCAGATCACCAGGCTGTAGAGGACGAAGCCCGTGGGTTTTCTGAGCTGCCCTTCGTCTGCCTGACCGGGCGGGCGATGGGGCCTGGCTGGGCAGCAGATACAGCCTTGAGGTGATGATTCCATTAATCTCTCCTGGCCTCGTGCCTGTGGATGCTGCAGCAATCCTGCCCCTCCAGCAGCTTTGCAAAGGTTACTGGTTGGCAGCACTGCCCTCCTGTTTGGTGGCCAGCCGAGGGTTTCAAGGCGGGGCTTTCATTTGACTGGGGGGCAATGCATGCTTTAAGTGTGCCAGGGCCGCTCTCCAGCCATATCCACTTTCCCAGGGCAAGCTGAGAATGTATGTGGCCTGCAGCCCTTTTATCTTGTTCAGTGCGTTTCACCTTTCTGCCTAGAGGGCCTGTAACAGGTCAAATGCAGATGGTAATAATTTAGGACGCAATCCTAACCTGGAGTTAGGCCTGCAAAGTTTGGCTGGCACAAGGGCCACCGTAAAGCACGTTTGGACCATTCCCGGAGTCAGGGGAGATGGCACACGGCCTCCCTGCCTCCGAGAGTGGTCCAAACATACTTTACAGTGTCCCTTGTGCCAGCCAAACTTTGCTGGCCTAACTGTGCCGGCCTAACTCCAGGTTAGGGTTGTGCCCTTAAATAATGAGTTCATTGAAGTGAACTCATGAGGCAGGTTGTTGACAATTGATATATGAACTTCCTTCTTACGAGTTCGCTAGACCAAAGAAAAACGCTTTGCTTGGCAAGCTTTGCAGAACCTGAGTTGTTGGGTGCAAAATTCAGAGTTAATGATTTGAGAGTTGATGTCGGTTTGAAACCCAGATTCATGGCCTGGCCTTAAGTCTGCAAGTTAAGTCCCCTGCCTTTTTTCCCTCTTTAGCCTTGAAACTGCAGAAAGGATAAATTGGGCTAAAAAACAGTTTCAAAGAGAGCCCCTCCTCTTTTTCTTTTTCTTTTTTTACTCCTCTGTTTTTATTGCAGCCTTCAACATAGAAGCTAAACAGATGAAGGTTCTAAATAAATAGAAGCTAAACAGATATATCTCTTGTTATAGATATAACATGTTAGGAAAAGTGTTCCTTTCTAGATATCTGCATGAGTTCTGGTTAAAACACAGGTGCTAGGCTGGTGAAAAAGGTGGCAGCTCTAAAGCAGCATTTCACACACACACACACACACACACACACACACACACCTTTTTTTTTTTTCTTAACTTACCCCTGGAATTAAAGACCACAAAGTGACCCCAAGATTTAGCCGAGAGGGTTAATGCCTCCGTTTGCCTGATCTGAAGGTCGTGAGCTCGAGACTACCAGACGTCTCTGTGAGCGGCAGACCTTGCAAACTGCGGCTGATTAAAAACTGAGTTCCAGCTGCCTCGTGGGAGGAGGAGGGTGCTGAAGTCAGCTGCGTCTCTGGTGGGAGCAGGGAAGCCTCTTATCAGCCAGCAGAAGACAGACGGGTGGCTAAGAAAGAAGGCTAAATCCAGAAAGAAAGATCTGTATGAGTGTTGTTCTTGAAAGATAGAACATTTCTGTAAATTGTAAAAACCTTCGGGTTTGTGAATAAAAGTCTGCCTATGTAAACCGCCTTGAGTTACAATCATTAGAGAAATCTAGTGATCTTAAGAAAGGCGGTATATAAATACATGTATTATTAATTATTAGATCCTGAAAGGGGGGGGGAATAGTGTACAGGAAGTTTGATCTCCTTACCTGTGCAGAGAAGGACCAGCCCTCTGCTTTGCTCCGTTCACAGGATCTTGTTCATCCTTCTGCAGCCCTGATTTGCATGGCTGCCGTTGCCATGGCCGCATCAGTATGCCAGGGAAATGGAGATCTGGTGGGTGGGTGAGGGGAGGGAGGGGGGAGGGCCAGGTAGGCTGGGCCTGGAAAGATCAGCTATAAATAGTCCGCTCTATTTGGTCCCTGGCACATGGGGGCGGCTCCAGGCAGCTTATCCTGCTGGCCAGAGGCCATCCCAGGCTGCGGAGTTTCTGCCACGTGGTTGCCAGACATGAGCAAGCTGTTTATCGCCTCTGTCCCCTAAAGTGCTCCGAGCCTGATAAGGGAGAGGCTGTTGTGCTGACCTTCACCGAGCGCTTGCGGTGCTCCCTGGCGCCACTGACTGCCATCTAGCCATGACCCCCAGGATTCCTCTGCCGGCCCCGCTGCTGCTGCCGCCGCTGTGGGCAAGTTCCCAAGGCTCTGGGCTGCTGCGACGGGAGTGGGGTTGCTGTGCGTGGGGCCGGCGCATCCGAACGACACCTGCAAATGCCACTTGTCAGCATGTGGGGTGAACCTTTTGTGCCTGCCTTTTGCAGAGCCGGACCGTGCCCCCTTCTTTGCTCAGTGTGGGTACCCCTGGCTGACTCTTTGGAGCTTCAGAGGGGAGTTTTCCCAGCCCTACCCAGAGAGGCTGCCAAGGGCCAGACCTTGGATGTTCTGCATGCAAAGCAGGGGCTGTAGCATCCCCGGCATGCTTCTGATTTGCAGAGCTCTGCTGTCCTTTGCTGTAAAACCCGCCTTCGGTCTTGTGTCACCCGTGGTCAGCTCCAGCCATACTCAAGTTTTGGTCTGCATTAGGCAGAAAAGGGACTGGTTCAGAAGATACTGCCCCACGCATTTAAGGACATATCCAGATCAGTGGTGTCATTCAAATGATTTAGGAACAGGAACTTACTTTTGATTGGCACTTGTCGGGAGCCCGGAACCAGCCACGGAGCCTGTTAGGATCCGGAACGCCCATTCTGGTCCGTTCCCCCTGAATGACATCACTGATCCAGATCCTCCCCCCCCCCCATTTGCACCAGGTGTGCATAATTACAAGTCTGCGTAATTACAGTATGCATTTTAAGGCAGGATTTAAAATTGTTTAAATACTCCAGGCTGTGCCTCTCCAGACAGCAGGTGAGGGATCCCAGAACCGCATGCTTTACCATGCACACAAAATATCCCTGCACATAGAAAACTAGCATGTCAGGATTGGGTGTTTGGCCTACCCTTCTCACTGATGTGCTAGTTTTCTGTGTGCAGGTATATTATGTGTGTTTGGCAAAGCATTCAGTCATGTGAAGTACCCTCTCCCCCAGCAGTCGGAACATGTGCAGCCCCAAAATTATTGTTGTTCCACCTTCTTCCAAAGACTCTGGTGTGGTGCGGAAAATGAGACAGTCCACGTACACAACCATCTTGTGAGGCAGCCTAGGCTGAGGTTGCCCAGTGAGTTTTGCACCTGAGCAGAGATTCAAAGTCCCCACACAGCTCAGGTTTGCCTCCTTATCTGCTGTTTTGGAGAATTAGACCTATCTTTCAATCTTCTTGTCTCTTAGCAACAGCAGCGCAGAATCCTTAGACAGACTGCTGCCGGCTGTGGGCAGCACGAGGTCGCCCCGGAAACGGACCACCAGCCAGTGCAAATCGGAGCCACCTCTCCTGCGGACGAGTAAAAGGACCATCTACACAGCTGGCCGCCCACCCTGGTACAATGAGCATGGCACACAGTCGAAGGAGGCCTTCGTTATCGGTAAGGCCACTTGCTGGCTCCAGCACCTTCGGGAGTTTTTGTTAGAGGAGGGGAGGGCAACTTTTGACAGGGGTCCAAGGACATAAGAATCTAAGAGCCCTGCTGGATCAGGCCAAGGCCCATCTAGTCCAGCTTCCTGTATCTCACAGTGGCCCACCAGATGCCTCAGGGAGCACATGAGACAACATGATGCCAGCATCCTGTTGCCACTCCCTTGTATTTGGCATTCTGAGGTAAATTTTGAGGTAATCACACTGGTGGCCAGTCAGGATTCTCCACAGTATTTCTCTTTGCGCCTCTTCAGACATGTACTCATAAGAACATAAGAATAACCCCACTGGATCAGGCCAAGGGCCCATCTAGTCCAGCTTCCTGTATCTCACAGTGGTCCACCAGGTGCCTCAGGAGCACACAAGACAACTAGATATTTAATTTGCATCGTGTTGCCACTCCCTTGCACCTGGCATTCTGAGGTAAATTCTGAGGTAAACACACTGGTAGCTAGTCAAGATTCTCCACAGCATTTATGGGGGGCATGGTCTGTCGACTACGAAATGGCAGCAGGTTCCTAAGCTCTAGGACTGTTGCCAACTTTTATCTCTTTATGGGGACTCCCAGATGGGAAACCCCCTCCCAAATTCCTAGGAGATGCTTAAGAACATAAGAAGAGCCCTGCTGGATCAGGCCAAAGGGGGCCCATCTAGTCCAGCTTCCTGCATCTCACAGTGGCCCATCAGATGCCTCAGGGAGCACATAGGACAACAAGGTGCCTGCATCCTGTTGCCACTCCCTTGCACCTGGCATTCTGAGGTAGCCTATTTACCCTTGCACCTGCCCCCCCCCCCAAAGAAGATACCAGACTACAGTTAGGGTTTAACTTGGGCCACTTTATTCAACACAAATGACCAATTTTGAAAACATGAAACCTACTGAACACACTGTCTCTCCCATACCATTCTGGGGTAGGCAAAAAAAAAAACAACCCACGGTAAATGCAGACTGACTATATGGACATGGGTTGGGTTTGTTTATTTAATGCTGGAGGCAAACTTTTAGTGGCACAGAATTCCTCAGGCCTGGCTGTTCACAGGAGATCAGAATTCATCAATGCAGCTGACTGACCAAGTGAACAGAAACGGGGAAGTCCATTCACTTTTAGTGTTCTCCCCCGTCCACCCCCCAGGTCTTGGAGGAGGCAGTGCATCTGGAAAGACCACAGTGGCCAGGATGATCATTGAGGCCTTGGACGTCCCCTGGGTGGTTCTCCTCTCCATGGACTCCTTCTATAAGGTGAGAGCGAGCCCGCCCTGGGAGCTGCAGCTCAGGGCTGTCACAAATATTTTAATTTAATCCGAACTTGGGTGGGAGGGGAATGGGGCAAGCAGCTCTCGGCCCTCCCAGCTTTGCTGCTGCTTTTGCTGCAGCCCAGAGGCGTAACTAGAAGCCTCAGCACCCCGGGCAGTGACATAGTGATGTTACATGACACTGTGATGTTACTTCCAGGTTTCCCCCAAAGAGGGAGGGGCTGGTAGAGGAGAAGGAATTGGGGGGAGGGGGCAAAGCTGCCAGTGCTTCCCCCCCCCCAGGGAGGGGAAGTGACTGCCTTGCACATCGCACACCCCTCTTGGTGTAGCACCTGGGGCAGGTGCTCTTCAGGCTCCACCCTAGTTACGCCTCTGCAGTCACCACTTGAGCAAAACTGTCCTGATGGTCCCACCAAAGGAGGGTCAGAAATGCCAGGCTCAGGCTCCAGGTAAAGCAAAATGGCAGGGGAGGGGATGGATGGACGGAAGGACAATTTGTGCGTTTTGATCCTCCAGCAACCACTGAGGGGACAGGTGTGAGAGGATGGAAGCTGCTGCCTGTAGCTGCCTGGGGGTGGGTATATAGCGACTCTTTAGGGGTGTGTGTGTGTGTGTGTGTGTGTGTGTGTGTGTGTGTGTGTGTGTGTGGAGAGTGTGAGAATAGATAGAGGGGAAGTGAAAAAAGTCCATGGTCCTTATCTGAATTGCCCCCCCCCAGACATTGACTTTTCCTAAAGGTTTAATCAATCAATCAATCAATCAATCAATCAATCAATCGTATTTATATACCGCTTTTCAATACAAAGTTCACAAAGCTGTTTACAGGCAAATAGTAATAATAAAGTTAAATGGCTCCCTGTCCCAAAAGGGCTCACGATCTAAAAAAGCACATCTGTTAATCACACTTTCCAAGTGACATCTCATTTGGCCTTTAAGAAGCATTTGAGGTTTTTTTCCTCCCAGTTCAGACTATTTTTTTTGTGGTCAAGTTCTTTTTGCTAAGTTTGGAGCTTTGAAAGGGTTTTTTTTTCCCCCTTGCTGGTTTCTGGTTTGCCTGCAGCTGGATTAGTGAGCTCTGTTTGGATCCACGCCTTCCTTACGGGACGGTTTGTATTGCTCTGTGCTCCGGACTGTGTTTGGCCCAGAAGTTGGGATGTCAATACTGCAACGGCAAAATGCGCGTCGCAGCCCTCTCAGCCAGCACTGCCTGCCTCTTCCCTTCCCCTGGCTTCCTGGCTCGGCCGCCTGCACTGGTGGCATCACCGTCTCTCTCCTTCCCCGGCAGGTGCTGACGAAGGCGCAGCAGCAGCAGGCCGCCAGCAACGACTTCAACTTCGACCACCCCGATGCCTTTGACTTTGACCTGATCATCTCGACCCTGAAGAAGCTCAAGCAGGGCAAGAGTGTCAAGATCCCCATCTACGACTTCACCACCCACAGTCGCAAGAAGGAGTGGGTGAGTGGCGCTGCCCAAAGGGGCTGGGTCAGTGGTGTCATTCAAATGATTTAGAAACAGGTACTCAGTTTTGATTGGCACTTGTCAGGGTCTGCCCACCGGAAGTGACATCATAAGCCGGAAGTGAGGTCGTGGCAGGAAGTGACATGAAAAAAGCCCTTTTTGAGGCCTCAGACGATTTTAAACTGACCCAACAGTTGCAACAGTATTCCACAGCACCCCCAGAACATGTTAAGGAGGCCTGGCATCATGTTAAAGTGACCCAACAGTTCCAAAACCCCAGAGCAGCTCATTTTTCAGTGGCAAGGCAAGGCTCCGCTCGCTGCCTGCCTGCCTGCCTGGCTCTGAGAACGTGCAGGCAACTCAAACGTGCAGGAAATTCAAACGCTGCAGGGGGCGGAGTCGGCAAGTGGGCGGGCAAATGGGCGGGGCCAGCCGTAATCCTAGAAACTGGTACTCGCGTACCCCCTGCATGACATCACTGGGTTGGGTACACTTTTAGGTCCATCCTGCTGAAGTCAGGAACGCCAGCCAGCCCCCACCCCTGCCCCCACGCACACAGGACATGGGCTTCGGGAAAGTTTCAGTTGCCTGCATTTTGCTTGCGTTCGGAGACCCAGCAAGAAATTTTGCCCAGGTCGGATGGCTTGGCTTTTGGGGAGGGGGCAGGGCCTTCTCTTTGCAGTGAGTGGCTTGCGCAACTTTCAGGAGGACTGTAACCGGAACCTCTCTGTAACACCGTATTGTACTTTTTTGAGGCATGTTACAGACAGAGGCGTGAGGGGCGTGGTGGCGCAGCGGGTTAAACCGCTGCTGCTGGGCTTTCTGACCGGAAGGTTGGCAGTTCAAGACTGTGCGACGAAGTGAGCTCCCATCGCTTGTCCCAGCTCCTGCCAACCTAGCAGTTCAACAGCACCTAAATGCAAGTAGATAAATAGGGACCACTTTGGTGGGAAGGTAACAGCGTTCCATGTGCTACGGCGTAGAGTCATGCCGGCCACGTGACCACGGGAGCTTGTCCTTGGACAAAACACTGGCTCTACAGGCTTTGAAACGGAGATGAGCACCGCCCCCTACCGTCGGTCACAACTAGACCATTCGGGAAACACGGGGAAACCTTTACCTTTTTACAGACAGAGGAGCCTGATTGACTGGGGCTAGGTGGTGGATCTTGTCTTTGGACTGGAGGAGAATGGTTGAGTTTGATGGCCTTTGGGTCCCTTTCAGTTCAGTTGTGCTTTCGTAGGCAGGAAATTAAAAACAGCTATTTCTATGTGGCAGCTGATATGGATCCTCTGCCATCTGACAGCCCAATCCTATTCAGCTTTCCAGCACCGGTGTAGCCACAATGCATCCTCAAAGTAAGGAAGTAAATGTTCCCCTACCTTGAGGAGTTCTCTCTCTCACTGTACCCCCACTGCAGGATGCGGTGCGCCCCCTGTTGGCGCGGGTACATCAGTGCTGGAAGGTTGGGTAGGATTGCGCTCTGAATCTGACTGTGGCGCAGCTCACCTTGATTTAGGGTTTGGAGCCTTTGGCAGTGCATGATAATGGGCACGTCGCTCAGCCCAAAGTTGGGATCTTCAGGGCAAATTTAGAAGCATAAGAACATAGGAAAAGCCCCACTGGATCAAGCCATCTAGTCCAGCTTCCAGTATCTCACAGTGGCCCACCAGATAACTCTGGGAGTACATGAACAACAAAAATACCTGTCTTCTGTTGCCACTTCTTTGCCATTTTTTTGCATGCAGTCATTGTGATCTGTCCTGCATAAATCTGTCCAGTCCCCTTTTAAAGAAATCTAGGCCATGTGACATCACATCCTGTGGCAAGGAGTTCCGCAGATTATTTCCATGCCGGTGAAATTGTTTACTGGTTGTGCCTGAGGCAAGGGGTAAATTGACCTGGAACTGGGTCCCCACTTGCCTCTTTCTGCTGCCACCTGTTCCACCAGATACGTTCCTCCTTCACAGTAGTGCCAGATAACGTCCTCGTTTTCACCCTTATACCTGTCTTCCTTTTCCTTCCAGAAAACCCTTTATGGTGCCAATGTGATTATATTTGAAGGCATTATGGCGTTTGCAGATAAAGAGCTTCTGAAGGTAAGGGGGAATCACCACCCTTCAATTATAATAAAGATTTAGATTTAATGAAGAAGGTGAAGATGCTTCTAAACCTCAGAGTTTTATGTCCTTGGAAGCATAAAACCACCACTGAGGTGGAGAATTCATTAGGCAGATGAACAAACCAAGAGTCCACCTGCAGCTCTTTCAGTGCCTCCCTCTGGAGCCGTGGTCTTCAACATTTTTCTTCTCACAGCCCATTGACCTCTATGGTCTTCTCTATGGTTTTTGCCTCTTGTGATGTCACTTCCGGCTTCTGGGAGACTCTTCTGGGGTCTGTGGCTCTGTTTCTAGGGCAACTGTCTGTAGTGGCAAATTCCACTGATGGAGGAAAAGGGAGAGACAATTTGTGACTACAGACAGTTGCCCTAGAAACAAAGCCGAAGAACCCGGCAGGATTTTCAGCTATTTTCAACTCTGTGCTCCGGACTCCCTTGGCACGTTGTTGTTCAGTCGCTAAGTCGTGTCCGACTCTTTGCGACCCCATG